>VOPJ01010316.1:0-27036 GCA_014673585.1 Semibalanus balanoides | reverse complement strand
TAGTCAACAGTGACTTTTCACTTGCAACTTCAATTCACATTTGTTACCCCACTTCATACCCTGCCCGGAGTCACCCATTATCCGTTAATCGTTCGTAGAGCGTTTTGTGGTGCGCGTTTCATCCTAAAACTGCAGTGTCATTGGTGGCGAAAGCATCTTAGTTTCCTTGCAAAAACATGACCTCCTTACTTCGATTCCCTGAGCGCGCTACTGGTCCAAAACATATTTCATATGCTCTCCTTGCCTCATATGTGCATATATAGTTAAAAGATATATTTCTATTCGGTCGAAATCGCTGGCATATCGTCATTATGTTAGTCACACCCTTTCTTCTGTGCCTGAACACGTTTCTATGCAAGTTTAACCCTGCAAGTTTATATGACATAAACTATGCAAAGAATGGAAGGAGGTTATATCTCTTGCATCTTCAAATGTATAAATCTCACATAAATCGCTCCAATGACTGCCAGCCAATTGTTTCATACATCTTGAAGATCTCCTCTTTGTAAATCCCTGAAACCGCCTCTGCCGTAAAATATTTATGACATTTCAATAGCAACAACTAATTTGAACTTGATTCAATCAAACCCAACATTTGCAACCCTTTTATACTTCATGCAGTTGGAAAGAAGCCATGAAGAACGCATCTCCTTGTTATTGCCAAATGTCGAAAAAATATACAAAAATCTGGTCCTGGAGCCGCCTCTGTTAATTCAATATAACTTTGAATTTCTTGTCACCAAACCAATAGTTCCAAATTGCGGAAATGCAGCAGTTTTAGGGACAGTGAAAGCTTAGAAAGATCTTTCATGGGCTCGCTTCTAACGGCTTTCCGGGGCGACTATCCCTGGCTGGGTACAGGTGCGCCCA
Source organism: Semibalanus balanoides (assembly GCA_014673585.1). NCBI lineage: Eukaryota > Metazoa > Arthropoda > Thecostraca > Balanomorpha > Balanidae > Semibalanus > Semibalanus balanoides. The sequence continues at coordinate 26,166 of VOPJ01010316.1, read as the reverse complement.
CTCAATTCCTTTCCAAATGTCTGGGTTGGTATGCATTTTATTTACTTTTCATGGTACTCATTATGGGCGGGCATGGGTATGGCAATTTTGGAATAATGTCGCTAAGAGTTATTTTTTACTTGACAACCAGATGTTCAACAAAGTAATTTGTTATGATATAGAACACTTAAACAATAGACTTTGGCAGGTATATGACAATAATAAATCGTGGTAAGTTAATGAGTCATGTCACGATTTTTAAGAAGGACCATGTCTAGAGTCCTTAGCGTAGAGGATCCAGAGACTGAAATAATGTGCTGTAGGGACAACAGGCAAAGGTGTTCGGGGCTAATCTCACACATCAGGCAAGCGACAGAGGTGCCCTCAAATTCCTTCTCCTGGCTCGTTTAATAACTTTCATGGAGAGATCACACTGGTAGCGTTATGAGAAAGTGCGAAATTTGTTGAAACACATAATTATCTTTGCTTCAGAGAGGGCGCGTGCAATGGGCAACTGTGGGTATCAATTTATGAATTTGAATGGGTCTGGTCTGGGTTTGGGCTTGGTGTTCATGGGTTTCGGCTGGGTTGGGCTTGAGGTTTGGGCACCCATGATAGTCTCTGTTCCGGAGATATCCACGAAAAGCCTGAGGGGTGGCCGACTTGTTCCGAACATGCCTTGCAGTAGGTATAACTGGGCCCATTTTCAGCTTTTGGGACCGGGTGGGACTTGGATCCAAAAATATCAAATTTTGTCAACTCTTCTAATGTATCTGCTCTAGCTTGGTGGTGTTTGTATGCCATCATTGAAATAAAGGCCTTTAAATGCGAGGTAAGATCGTAAACATGCTGCGCTAGGTTCCTACACACCCCGGGCGCTTCGAGTAAATAGTGGAAACTTCTTGCAAATTTGTACATGAAAAGTATTTGGGGCATATTCGGAGCAACTTTTTTAGAGTTTGATGATCTGTTAATAAAGATCCCAGCGTAACATCTGGTGCTGAGTGTTTTAGACGCAGCTCGAGATACTTTTTTATATCGGCGCCTCTAGGGCGGAATTTCATTACCTAATAATTGTAGGCATACAAGATAGGCGATAGGGTAGTCGGTACATATAATTCGACTATTGGGGGCTTGACTGATTTGCTCAGTTCTTCTTGATTTAACTACCATATTGCACACAATATATCAGTACATCACCTAAAGTTACATTTTGGTGGAAAATGCATACATTATTTATTCGCCTCATCATCACATTTTCCAGAACGTTTTAAATTCGCCTGTTGAATCTGTTCTTTTGTTCAGTTTGTTTTATGGTGACTGTGAACTGTTGTGTTTGACGTCCCATTATCGGCATGAAAAAACATAGAGCGATCAAATAAATGTCATATTCATGATCCATGGACATTTTCCAGTCGATTGATATACATTGTGTTACCAAACTCTGTAATTTACTATTTGGAGCTTCGCGAGGCTAGACCGGCCGAAACGCCCACTGTGCATTGGGACGCTTGTTAAGCTAATGGTACAGGCAACTTTTGAGAAACGTGGCTTGACAAGTGACAAAGGCACACCAATGGAAATGGGAGCACAAGTCCCAGATGCTGCACAAACTGAAATTAAATGTGTATTTGTAGCAGAAAATGACGATAAAACTTTATCAACCTCTAACAAAGTTATACAACGCAAAAGGCACCTTTTAACGCACTTAACAAACAAATTTCTTAGCTCTCCTTTTAACAAATCACACAACACGACATATTTCTTATTAATTTGTATTCAGACAGTTTAAGATAAAAATATCACATAACCAATATAAGCATGGCAAAATAAATACGTAGTTCCAGGTGTCACAAATTACAATCCTGGCGGTGAGTGATCCATTAGAACGTGTGACACGCAGCACATTGATCGATTAGAACGCGTGACACGCGGCGCAGTGATCGATTAGAGCGCGTGACACGCGGCGCATTGATCCATCAGAACGCGTGACACGCGGCGCATTGATCCATAAGACGCGTATCAAACGCGGCGCATTGATCCCTTAGGAACGGCGTGACACGCGGCGTATTGATCCATTAGAGGCGCAGTGTGAAAACGCGGCGCATTGATCCTTAAGAACGCGTGACACGCGGTATATATGCTATCTACTCTCTATACAGAAGCGTGAACGCGCCGCATTGAATTACATTATAAACGCATGCAAGCGGCGCATTGATCCATTAGGAAACGCGTGAGCATCGCGGCGGCATTGATCCACTAGAACGCGTGACCCGCCGGCGCATATGTCAATTGAACGCCGTTAAACCGGTCGCGTTGATCCATTAAGAGAACGCGTGACACGCGGCGCATTACAATCCATTAGAGCGCGGTGAACACGCGGCTCCTTGAGATCACTAAGCAACGGCGGTGAGCAGGGGCCGCTATTGATGCCATTATAACGCGTTGAACACAACGCGGCGCGATTGATCCATTAAGCGCGTGACAAACGCGGGGCGCAGTAATGATCCATAGAGCAGCGTGACACGCGGCGCAATTGATCCATTAGAGCGCGTGACACGCGGCGCATTGATCCATTAGAACGCGTGACACGCGGCGCATTGATCCATCAGAACGCGTGACACGCGCCGCATTGATCCATTAGAACGCGTGACACGCGGCGCATTGATCCATTATAACGCATGACACGCGGCGCATTGATCCATTAGAACGCGTGACACGCGGCGCATTGATCCATTAGAACGCGTGACACGCGGCGCATTGATCCTATTATAAGCGCGTGACACGCGGCGCATTGATCCATTAGAACGCGTGACACGCGGCGCATTGATCTATTATAACGCGTGACACGCGGCGCAGTAAATACGCCGCCATCAGACCCAGCCGCGGGCCGCTCTGCCTGTCTAAATGCTAATCCCGCCACCCAGGTGTCTCCGCCGGCGAGGCGCCCGCATTCCCGACAGAGCCCTGCCCCGACCCTCCGAGGGTAAGGGGTAAATGATGCAGCCGCAGCAGCATTTCAAAGAAACGCTGGCATCCGACCTCCAAGTATTGCACTGGCAGTCCACAATGATTCTCTACGTGGGCCATGTTTCTCTGCAGTAATATTTATATACGCGCTCGATTATGGGGAAGTCTAGGATTACCACAATGCGGGCGAGTGCCATTTGTGCTGATGTGGACAAATCAAGCCCGTGGGACCATATACAGATAACATCACACCGCTGGACGCAGCCCGTTCGACGAGCGCAATCCGTAACGGTTTCGAGTGACGGGTGTGATTGCGTGCAATAGGCGACCGCGTGGCTAATGACCCACTCATGTCCCCTGTGATGGCATGCAATCTATACGCTAGGCTTTCAGCACATCGCCCCCGGTGGTAGGCAGAATGAATGAAAACAACTTGATACACCATGGCGAATAGTTTTAGATTCACGTTGTTAAATCAGCATGCAGCTTAAAGGGAATATAGCACCTTTAACATTAGTTTTTAACTGAGATAGCCAGATTGTCGGTTGTGCTGAGAAACCCGCCAAATCCGAAATTTTTCCCCTCCAAGCGACCTAGTTGCTGGGAGTTTCGACGCAAAAACCGGTTGGTCATATGTGGTCAATATTTCAACGTCACAAATCCCGTATTCGTTTTTCGCATACTCATCAGTAGTTAACTTCCACTGTGATTGCCACCAACATGCCCTCAGCTCGCTTTTGAACACCGTCCGCCCCAGTTTTCTTATCAGTTACGGTTCCCGCGTCCGCCCCGGAACCGCCACCGAGCGGTCGGTCAGGCCGCTCGGCAACACTAGTGGGTTCACGTATGCGGTGCCCCACGTCCCTACCCGGCGCGGAAGCGATGCGCCGTCGACCAGCAGTCGCGTTTCACGCCTAACCGGGTGCAATCCACGGCGGGTGCCGCCAACACCACGCAACGCCGGCCCCACCGGCAGCTGTCACTGGGCGGGCGCGAAATTTTTGCCCGTTCGATGTTTCCTTGGTGACGGCACACAACTCGCTTTGGTGACGCAAGATTGGTGTGACGTACTACATGCTAAACATATTACTATTTTTTCCAAGAATTACAACAAATTCTGACTTTTTTTTCGTCAAAAATAATGTCAGGCTAACCGCGTATCAGGGCATTCTTCTCCATGATTCTACATACTTTTCCCAAGGTGCTATATTCCCTTTAATTATCGGAAGCTTCCAAGGACCTTGGTTCGAGCACCTCTTCACCATCTTTAGATAACTTCTTAGGAACGCATGCCCGAAAGGGTCTTAACCCGCGCACGGACGGGGGTCTGAGCCAACTTAGAACGGACGGGGGGGGGTGCAGATCATAGAGATCATGCATAATTACGAGCGAGCGCGAAGCGCTCGCTCGTCTTTACGTGGTATATGGGCAAAATCTGATTATGAGCGACCCGACCCGTGGCGACGCTTTTGGGAAGCTTATATCTTTGCAGCCGCACGTCCGATTAACAAGTGGGCTTCTTTGTTGAGTAGCCCCATCCAACCTACTCTGTTTTTGTACCGCTAACAGATGGCGTATCATACGGGACAAAATTAAATAACAATCGCACTATTTTTATAAACACAGACATTATCTTTGCGCGTAGGGCAGTTTGGTGTTATGAAATGAGGGAGCACATAAATACACACGTAGATGTTGTCATGCGATCTGCAAAAAATATTTCTTAGATACTATTATATGCTAATGTGTCAAACCTACAAAGCATTTGTAATTAAACAAATGTATAAGGAACAAATTTGTTGCAGACGAATAGCATCCACCTTTTAATCCTCCCGACTGCCGGTCCTACATTCTCTGTCACGTCGACGTTAACCCGGGTCTGGTGGCCGCTGGCCACTGGGCAAGTGACGGCCCTCGAGCCATCCCCCGGGAGTTGTGGTCGTCTGCATGGCGCGGGCCCTCCTCGCAGCTTCGTCCTGCGGGGAAGGGCCTGTCCATGGGCGGCTACCCGGTCAGCGGTCCATTTGACCCACTTTACCCCTTCTCCTTCATCCCTTGGCTGCGCAATGGTTCGGCTGGACCGAAGTGGTCTCTCCCTAAACCAAACCAAACAAACAGACGAATAGACTGACTTCTTAAAAAAATAAGTTAGATTTAAAAGTGTTGCATTCGTGTCGAATAGTTTGTGCCCATTTTTATATGTGGCGTGGTCGCCTGCGTTGCCACGATTCGGGCCGTGGGACACTCGAACTCAGAAGTTTTGCCCCACCTTTGTGCTCGGGGCATGTTTCTGAAAAGTCTTAATGAAGACGCAATTTGACAACGAAGCGTAGCTTACGTTTTGGAGACTTCCCAGAGCGCGTCTGCAAACATGTTATCGTAGGAAGTCGCGGGCGAGTCGGTTCGTTTGTCAATAAAATAAAATCGAGAATGGGTGTTGGGTCGACAGATTACACCTGTAACTGTAGAGATCGCGGTTTCTCGGTGGATCCTAGACAAACTGTCATACCTACATGATAAATCTACAACATTTATAATATGAACGTCTCTATTATTTTGTCATGTGTGTGTAGGATTGACACAAAATAGGGTACAGGTACAGCACGTCATCTCGGAAACCGATTCTAAGACCTGAGTTGGGCTCTGTTGAAACAAGTGCGTTCAGAACACGAACGCAGTAAAAACAGACCGCGAAATTAGCCGGCCTCTCATGGCGTGAGAGTGAATGAAGTAGCGGGAACGTAAAAATTGCGAAACATCACAACAGGCACACGCCCTTTACCGAAATATGTCCAGCATGTAGTTGTACAAAATGTAAGGCCACGCATTTACCAAAAAGATCCCAATGTCACCTTAGTCTGGAAACAAAATATGGCAGGATGGATACATATCTGGGTTTTAGAGGCAATTTATTACGTTTATTGAAATTATATCTTCAAACAAATCGAACTATTGGCAGCACAATGCGCGGACAAAATATTTAAATATACAATCCTTTGAATCAGTCCACTAGCAAAACGAGGGAAGCCAGTTCAGCGGTTTCATTATTTTACCTTGCAAGCAGCGCTCACGAGCCGTTTTATCGAAATGCCATTGACCGGTGCTAACGATATGCTACCACATTTTTTTATCGATTTGTCGATATAAACAATTTTTCTAGTAGTGTTAAGCCTTGAGGGCCTATTCGTCAACCTTTTGCTTCCAGCCAGTTTCTTGGGTCTTTGGAATATCTCAGCAACTATTGATAATCTGGAAAAAGGAAAGGCATAGTTCGATTAAGAAAATCGGTTCTATGAACTATAGTGTCGATAACTCTCAATAAGCGATGTGGAAAGAGAGACACACTACATTTAAGCACATTAATATGTTAGTTTAAAATTACATACATTAAGGCTCGTTAGGTGTCTAATCTAATATTACTAGAACAACTATTTCAATATAACTACTAATTCTAATCAAACGTTTTGTAACGATTGGCTAAATTCATTGAAAAATGATATTAAAATTAGCCTGAGGCTCATTGATGGTTATTCAAAAAATATAAAAATAGATAATATTTCGTGCACGGCACTTCTTCAGATCTGACAGTTAAATTATGTTTTTTTCTTTTTCTTTAAGAACCATCAATGAGCCTCAGGCCAATTTTAATATCACTTAACCCGCGCGGCGTAGGGGTCTCTCGCCGAACGCGCGGCGTAGGGGGCTTAAAATTACCCCCCTCTTATCTATTCCGAACCAATAACCGCAGCGAGACGCGGCAAGGCGGGGCTATCGAAAGCTCTTCAAATGAATTACGAATCGGAATGCGTACCCGAAAATTTTTCAAATTAGCGGTCAAATAAGTAAGATTCACGGTCAGGTCCATTATGGAAAGTTCGAGTTAATTAATGTTAATGTTTCATACTTTCAATTAAAAATCTTTGATTAAGGACTGTCAAAATGGCACAATAAAGCTCTCCAGAAGGTGATGTATATATACATTCTAGTATAGCATTAAGTAAAAGTGAAATTGCATTTGCAAATGTCTCAACGCTCAAGGTTCAGGCTGCTACCAAAAAAGGGTCACTGTCACAAATAGGTGTCAAAAATCAAGACCGCCTTGTGTGGTGATACTATGTAATTCCCTTTTAGCGGAAAAAGGTCATTTGATTGCACGTAATGAATTCGATAGAAACAGTCAATTTTTACAAAAAACTTGACCCTGTCAAAGGTTCAAGATCAGGTCATCTAAGGTCAAACACTTGGAAAACTGACTAATGATGAATTAAAACAATTGCATGTGTTTCTAGTGTCTTAGCTTTGTTCTCATAAACACAAAAAAGTTGACATTAATTATATATCAATGCTATCAGGAAAACAACAAATCCAAAGATAAATGTTTATATTTGAAAAATGAGCGTCTATTTACAGTCTACCTTATGCTTTGCAGAGCATCAGTCACTGTGAAAAATCGAAGCTATTAGTTTGAAATTTGGTCTGGTGTATTCATTACACTTGGTTCTCATATATAGGTATATATTCCGTTTTAGATATACCTTGTGAATATTTTCAATTTTGGGAAAGAATTTCTGAAAAAATCAGTTTTTTGGATTTGGGGGGGTCAAAAACAACCTAAATTTTCGGAAATTCCAAATATTGCCTACATTGTATTAGAATTCAATTTCCTATCTTGTTTTCAGTTTTGAGGTTTGCGATATTTCTTCAAAGCTGAAATGGTTTTCTACAGTTATGCGATTCCAAACATTTATCGTTTATTCATAACCAAAAATGGAACGCTCCATGACATGACGTCATCAAAACGTTCATTATCTCCCCAAGTTCTCACCCAACTTTTTCGGATGAATTTTTTTAGGCGATGAATCTACAAATTTGATGCTGAATAATTCCGGTACTTGGAAAAGCTTTGATCGTCGTGTTTCTTTTTTTTTTTTTTTTTTTCTTTCGCTTTGTTATAACTCCCCCGGTTTTAAGTTATTGCGGAAATACGGGAGGGGGGTAATATTTACCCCCCCTACGCCGCGCGGGTTAACATACTAACCATGCTCAGTAACAGCATCCAGTTTCTAAATTCATTGTTTGATTGATCTTCTGTTTGTTCTGCTGTTTTGCTGAAGTCTTACATCACAGGCAGATATTTGACGGATACAGTTTGGAAAACGAGCTACGGTTCATAGTTGGACTCAAACTGCAGGTTCTTCGTCTCTAACCGATGCTGTTTAGGTTCACTGTTGTGTTTCCACTGCTAAGGTTTCATAAAACCTGAAATAGTCGACCCAAAGCAATGTCACTGCACAAGAGGGCCTAAGGCTTAGGCGTCAAATAACACCAGCATTTAGGTATGTACAGTCACGCACATATGTTCTGACTACTTCATCGACACCACCTGATGTCGATGTGCCCGGCAAATGAATCCTTCGTGAAAACGGCTAGTAGCAGTCCTTTCAGTGCACTATTTGAATAAACCCTTCATTTATCTGCGGCGTTGTTTGTTTTCGTCTGCCGGAAGCTAGTCTTGAAAGTATTCCTAAAAAGCCTTGCTTAAGCGCACCAGTCGAATTAAATGTCAACATTGTTCATCGGTGTTGCACGCAGTGAAATCTAATGAAACTATTTATGCCCTCGCCCCTGATACCGGGGCGAGGGCTATAGTAATTGTATTGGATTCCACTGCCGCGCAGCAGCGACAGACAGACTGAGACAGAGGTGGTGACGATGAAGTGGACAAAACATTTGTGCGTGACTGTACAGTCCGTCTATTATGTATATTCCCTTTTTTAGTTTGTAAAACTCCTCTTATTTCAATTATGTGTACAAGAAGGACTTATTTAAGGGAACATGTGGTACTATTGGTTCCAAAATAAGCGTCCCACTGGGTTGGCCGGCAAAACAGTTTAAAGGAGTATAACGCTTTGGGAAAATTATGAGAAATGATAGAGATGAGAGCCACTCATCTGGGCACTCATCTACATCAATCCATATACTTTTACCAAGGCGATATTTTTCCTTTAACTGCTGTGCCGTCCAACCCAGCGGGACGCTTATTTTGGAACCAATAGTACCTACCTATAGGTAAGTACCACATGTTTCCTTGTCCACCTCAGTCCTTTTACGTTGTACAAAAAGTGAAATTTTAGCCCCATTGTGTTCTGAGTACTAAAAGAAGGGAACGATACATAATAGACTTGACTGTACGTGTAACAGATCGGTAGGGTAGCTATGTTCTGTTCCACTTTATCACCTCCAAACCTGATGACGATGTTCCCGTCGTTGAATAAATCCTCGTGGAAAAACGGCTTAGTCAAGGCAGTCCTTTTCAGTTGCGCTATTTCAAATAAATCCTTCCCAATTTCCCTGGGCGATGTGTTGTTTTCGTCTGAACGGAAGTCAGCTCCGTTATGAAAGTATTCTTAAAAAGCTCTTTGGGTTTAAGCGCAAACGCCGTTTTAGTTCAATGTTGCAACTTATGTCTATCGGTGCTGTTCTGTCGGTGCTACATGCAGTGAAATCTATTAAAACTATTTCTTGCCCTCGCCCCTGATGCCAGGAGGAGAGGGACTATAGTAATTGCATTGGATTCCACTGCGTGCAGCACCGACAGACAGAAGGCAGAGAGCAGCGGACATAAGCTTTTGCACGGACAGAACATTTACCCTAGACTGTACATACGTCGCCATGAAGCCCAATTCATATTCATTCATCACATAAGATCAACCGTTGTCAGTAGTCCCATAGCCACCCACGGGCAAGAGGACGCATGACTTCGACTCATAAGCGACCGCCAGGATCATCGGATCATGTTGTGATCGCCGATCGGTCATCCACCACACTTGCGTGCCGGGGCCCTGTTACTCCCTTCTATCCATGACGTATCGGATCCGGTAGCGCACGCGGCACCCGGGGAAATTCGTGCGCCGGTGTCCCCGGTCGCTGCCATTTCGACCGTACTCCGCTCCGGTCGACCGTCCCCCGCTCGACCGACCGTCCCCCGCTCGACCGACCGTTCCCCCACTCTACCGACCGTCCCCCGCTCGACCGACCGTCCCCCACTCGACCGACCGTCCCCCGCTCGACCGACCGTCCCCCGCTCCGGTCGAACACCACGATCCCTCGACCACCGGTTATTCTCGTTTACGGCCTGCCATTACGCGCGCGGAAACACCAATACGGCGAGTGTCACGCTGTCTGCGGGCTGTCGCCAGCCGGTCGTCGTCGTCTGACGTCACCCACCTCCTCCCCTTCACCCGCCCCCGGCGACCCTCCGGGAGCGAACAAGCTCGTGCCGCGACTGAAGCGTCTCAGGAGGCGGAGGAGCAGCTGGGGGGTATCGGTGTCAACCGACTGGAGCAGAGAGAGCCGAGAATGTCGGGCGGACGACATGACCGGCGACAGACAGGAACAACAGAGCAGGAGGGTGGGAGTCGGGTGAAATGCCGGACTGCCTCCCACGTGGCACGTGCCGCCGCAAGCGAAACGAGCGAGCGAGCGAGAGAGAGCGCGAGGAGACGGCTCACGCCGGCATTGTGACACACTGACACGCAAATTGATGACAGCGCCTGACTATGCAAGGATGACACCGCAGAACTGCAGACAATCTGACACGCAGATGCACAATGCTGACACGCTGATTGTCGATCTGAACGGCGTGTGTTTTTATGACCCGCCAAGACGACCGAACAGTTTCGGAGTTAACGATCAGAAAAACACACACACCTCGAGGCTGCGCGCTATCTTTTACCTACTTTGCAACGATAACGAACTGCCGTCAGCAAAAGAAGAATGCTTCTCGGTTCTTTATCCTGCGACCTTTGCCAGGGCAATGACTAAGACCGGAAAATATTTGCGCTGACGTTTTTGGGCAGGCGATTCTGAAGCCTGGCTCCTTTTCATCGAGCGAGCAGGGATAACATCATTGTTCGGCTGGATTTATGATGAATACCTTGCCGTCATCCGGGTGGCAGTCAGCGTTCGTTTGCGCCTCCAATGTGACACAGGGACAGAAGAAGCGCCCAATCTCGTCTCGTGGGGGCCCTCCACGCAGCAAGCTACGAGCCCAGTGGGATCGTCAGGCCGAAATAGCCACGGTTTCCCCGTGGAAGGTCGCCATAAATGTCTGAGCCGGAGCTGAAGTGTGACCAGAAATCGTCCGTCTGGCGCGCGGAGGCCGCTGTGCCGACGGAGGCCGCTGTGCCGATGGAGGCCGCTGTGCCGACAGGGGCCGCTGTGCCGACGGAGGCCGCTGTGCCGACAGCGACCGCTGCTGCCACGGGGCTGGCTGTCATCACCTGTCGACGGCGCTCAATATTTGCTTAACCTCTGCTGAACGGAGGCTCCGGTCACCCAACTGGCACCACCTGGTCGGGCTATGAGCGGCGCAGATCAGGTGAAAATTAAACGCCAATGCTAGACAGCGTGATCTTGGGCACATGCTCAAATAAAGGGTTTTAAGGCACTTTGGTCGAAAGTATCTGTAGTATCATTTCTGCTGTGTAGCTTGTCTTTTGTAATCAAATAAATATTGTCGGATCATCAGTACGAGCCATTCCATTTTCGGTAAATGGTATTTTCACCTTTTCAATTACGCTCAGATCAGATATGTAATTTATTCAAAATGATTAGAGCTAAAGTTCATCCTGTATGCATGATTCACTTCCAGATATTGCACTCTCAATGCAATATTTGCCTCTTCCTGAGTTATGTTTACGTACCTACCTTGCTTCTGCGAAATGAAGATCGACACCCAACGCATTCGAAATTGGATTATGGTTTATTAAATTTGTTGTGATATCCAGGGACGCTACTGTATTATCTTAAATGTGTAGGTAATATAATTTTCTTACATAGCTTCTTGATTAGTTTCAGCACAAGACCCAATACTTCTCTAGCAGGCACGTAGCCGAAGGGGGGGGGCTGGAGGCGGCCGCCCCCTCCCCTGGGACCCGGCGGGCCTTTTTCGAGGCCTGGCGGGTACTTTTCGGTGCGCAAGCTGAAAAAGGCCGACGAGATCGCGTGAAGCGCGGTATCATGGGCTCTTTAACAGTCGGACGACCACGCGAAGCGTGGTCTTGAGATAGTTTAGAGCACTTCGACCCTTCAGGACCAACAGGGCTCTCTCTGAAATACCAGAGGGCCCCTTGGACGGTTAAAGAGCCAATTGTGCATGTCAGAGGGGCCCCAGGACAAGCCGAAAAGGCCCTGAGCGGGCCAGAGTGCCCCCTGAATACGTCAAATTGGCCCCTAGCCAGCACAGAGGGCCCCTGATAAGTTCAAAGGGCCCCTGGGCGGGTCAGAAGGGCCCATGAATATGCCAAATGGGCCCGGCCCTTACCAGTATGGAGGGAGTAGACCTTTTCATCTGTTCTACTGGGCCCTTTCAGCGCTCGGGAATAGATCATTTCAACGCTTGGGAATGACCTTTTCAGCTCTCGGGAACGGGCCCTCTCGAGGCGCCCTCCCCCTCCGGGCGAAATATTGGTTACGTGCCTGGTAGAGACCCTTTTGAGGCGCCACCCCCGGAGGAAATCCAGGCTACGTGCCTGGTTCATGGGCCTTTCTGAGGGTCCTGAGCGCCCTGCTCCAATTCAGTTCATCAAAAGATGAAGAAAAAAGGCATCACAAAATGAAGTGGCCGAAATCCGTAGAGTTTTGATATCCAATGGGGGGGAGGCCTTTCAACACTTGGGATGGGCCCTTTTGAGGCGCCCCCCTGGACTAAATCCTAGCCACATGCCTTTCTCTAGAGACTTTGATTACCATATGTTTCTTTTGAGAGTAGGTAAGTTGGAAGGCAAAGCTCCCGTTATAAGCATATGTTAACACATGCAATGATGGTTTGGAATGGGATGTGACAACAATTTACATTGCAATCTTGCATTTGCAATATCCTTGATTAGACTTGGGTAAAACATTCCCATTTTTGTTTGCATTCTCCATGGATATCGACATTGGTCCTTCAGTTATTCAGCTAGCAAGACCGCCTACTCCATTTTTACCCTAGGAAGGATGGTATGTCGCCCAACTCCGCTATTTTCGCTTATCTTAGGCGATATCTAGGGGGTAGGTTTGTTTTAATCGGCTGTTAATGCATACGCAAGCAGAATCCGATGAGTTTTCAGAATTATGCGAGACTTTTCGAACTTGAGCCACCAACCCCAAACCACCGGTGATCCCTCCCAAAGTACGTTCTGGATCTGCCCCTGGTGATACCCGGTCGGTTGCAGCGACCACCCATGGTCAGATAGACATTCTGTCGGGTAGAAGCATGCTTAATGATATTAAACCTTTTCACTCAAATGCCAAACTTCTTCCGGTGTGGAAAATCAAATGTTACCATTAAAGCTTGGCGAAGGACTGATCTCAGAAACCAATCAAAACGATTTATTCGCTTTAATTAACATTCGGTCATGTTGTTAGCCTTTACATTCCAAGTTTATTCACAGCGTTTTATTATGGCTAAAATGGACAAAATGACCGACATGAGACATAACTCCTAATTGCATGGAAGGGAAATCATGTAAAAGATGTAGTGTGTCGCTGTCTCCGACTGTCAGGACTATCTCGGCCCAAGTCTGGCATCGTTTTGGTGTTATATTCAACCACCATCGGACCAAATGTTGGCACATGAGCGAATACAAACAAATCTCAGAACATCCTACCACAACCCACTCTGCCAGCTACCGGTGCAGCAGTGTTCAAGACTAAATATTGCTCGTCGACTCATCGTATTTTTATACACGTTCTCGGTTGCAATAAATGGCTCCATGAACAATGCATGGACTAGGGAAGAAGATGTTACACAGATAAGTTTTGTCATCAGAAAAGCCTTCTGTGTACTCTACATGGACACGGTGTACCGATTCATTTACTGATAATTTATCATTTATATTCACTGTATAACATTTCAGTGGTGAAGCGTCACGTGTCCGAATGGTTGGACTTTGCTCAATGGCTGGACAAATTGAACCTCGCACCTGGCACCATATAACCAAGTTGCGGCCGCTTTAGTCTGCCGAACATCTCCCTGACCTGAGGAAAGTAATGAACACATGAATAACCAAAACCTATCTGCTTTGGTAATTGGCGAATGAATTTAAAGGTTCAAATATTTAACATCTCATCAGCTGCCAGCATTTCAGTATTTCATATATCATGGTCAGCTATTCAAATCAATCCTCGCCAGAGCAGGGTCCGATACCTACGTCACCGTCTAGGGGAACGACCCCCGAGTGTTTCAACCCTAATTCGCCCTTCGATTTAAAACGAGCAAGTTATTTGTGACAAGAGGAAGCCGCTGGTACCCGATTTTAGGGTCCTGGGTTAATGGGTTATCTCTGAGGTCATGTCATTTACCCGGATGTCATCCAAATCGTTCGTGTGTAGATATTACAATTTAATCGAGCTAGTTCGCCATCTGATAGCCCCATTCAATGACATTATGATTATTTACATGTTTTTCTCATGTGATGGTCAGCTGGTGCTGACACGCTTGCCGCGTCAGGTGGTGTCAGAAATTATTATCCTGCTGTAGCTGAAAAACGGCGGAACCTATAAAGCTAAAATTTGATTTGAGCTGGAGAAACACCACTGGCAAATGTTGCACAGGTCAAAAACTCGGGTCCACACTGCCACGTGCGCACGTGCACCCCTTTCCGTCCAACGAATTACATGCAAAACCATCGTTGCAATACCGGACCTTATATCTCGGCAACCAAAAGTCGTAAAGACACGGGTCGAAACCACAGACGCGTTAGAGAAACGATCCGCCCGGCGTATCATATGTGTCGATCAGCGGCGCGTGGAAACGTGCCCAAAGTTACTGCTATATAAGCGCAAATCATAGTTTATTGACGTCTTCACAATTTAAATCAGTGCTCAGCACCTTATGGGACTGAAGGCGATGAAACAAACACCAATCTGTAGACCAATGTACCGTCTCTAAAAATGCGTGCAAAAATTGAGGTTTTTAATGCAGTATTTCGCTGTAAAAAACTGACTGCTAATATTTTTGTATTGACGATTATATAACATTTCTTTCATTACACGCCGTAGCTTCAAAACCCAAAGGGTGCTAGACGATAAAAATGATGCGCTGTAAAGTGCAATCAAATCCATCTAATACCCCACCCAAAAAGGAATTTTTGCCTACAGACATGAAGCTTATTAATTGCCAAATGAAAATAACGCTGCAAAACCTATTTAGTTCAAGTATCGATTTAGTTCAGGATCTATTTGCCGACGGCAAAACAACAACATAACGAAAATATTAAAAAGCATGCTTTGCAACACAAGGACGAACCTCCGTTGACGGGTGATAAATTGACGCGGATTTATTCGGACTCGCTCGTCCTGCGCCGTTTAAGGCGTCTTACTGGTAATATAATACACGAACGATTTGGATCGAATCGTGTCGAATTAACTTAGTTTCACTGGGGGAAATTGGTTCCACTGGGGAATTCCCTCCACTGAGGGGGGAGGGGGTCAATTGCCTTCCCCAGTTAACATGTTACCGAGGCCCTAGCATGACCACAATGGTACATATAATTATGTAAAATGGATGCCAAATTTGGAATCAGCGTCACAAAATGTCACAGAAACTGCCAGAGGCTAAAAAGTAATCCCAGGTCAACCGAGATCATGATTTCACTGGAAACCATAAATGTCACCTGTTGACACCTGTGCATAAAGCATATGCTCTTTATCAGCAAACGCTCGGAAAGTGCACAGGTTAAAAGCAGCGATGCTACGGGACACCAGTTGCGCCTGACATGACCTTGAGAAGCAGGTAATAGGTCACGGGTCATGAATAGTAGAAGTTTGAAATTCACAGAGTATGTGTCAAATTACTCACAAGTAAATAACTGAAAGTTTCATCACAACTAATTGATACATACTCCAGTTATTCCCGAAAGCCATGGGGTGGCATCCACCCCCTCCACTGGTGAGTGTTAATATTTACACTCACGCAGGCCTTACAATTTTGAGCTCGTGCATATTTTGTGCGCCATTATCCTAAATAAATAATGAAATGACTGCATTTCACAATGCGCTCCGCACTGCGTTGCAATTATGTGGCTTTAACTGACGGCAATTTCCAGGAGCACTGGCGGAATAGCTCCGTTGGGACCTGTCCTCGATTGCGGACCGACTAAAATGGCTCAGCCTCACAGCCAGAGTTATAACTCTGGCTTGATCAAGGGCACTCTAGTGCCCTTGAACCAGACCTGAGTTACACCTTGATCAAACCATAGTATCGATGACTAGTGTAGTGTCAGACCAGAGTCAGACCAGAGTCAGACCAGAGTCAGACCAGAGTCAGACCAGAGTCAGACCAGAGTCAGACAGGAGTCAGACCAAGAGTCAGACCAGCAGTCAACCAGAGTCAAGACCAGAGTCAGACCAGAGTCAGACCAGAGTCAGACCAGAGTCAGACCAGAGTCAGACCAGAGTCAGACCAGAGTCAGACCAGAGTCAGACCAGAGTCATACCTTATGCCCGAATCAAGACAGATTCAGACTCGAGTCAAACAAGAGTCAGGTCATGGTCAGACATGAGCCAGTACTGAGTCACACTTAACCAGGCCATAGTTAAACTGGAATCAGGCCAGAGTGAGACCAGAATCAGGCCAGAACCAACCAGACTCTGACCCGAATTTATCCACCGTTACACCGCCGTCGGCGCCGGCTTTCGGGGTGCCAACTACTCGAGCCAGTTACGCGTCTGACGCCTTTATCCAAGGAGCAATGTCGGCCGAAGATGAACAGCCGAAGCCGACTTTGATTGACAGTACGAGCTGATGACCGGGTTGCCGACCTTAAGAGTCACTGTGAAATGGAGGATCGGAGTGTTGGGTGTCCCAGCCATATGCCGGCTGATCGTTGACAGTTGAAATTAACTTGAAGTTCGGTTGTGATGCGATAAGTGAATGATTCGGCTTGGTCACGGATGAAACTTTAACATTGAACGTATTTCCAGGAAGGTCATATTAGCCGTTTTCACGAAGGATTTGTCTTTACCCGGTAGCGCCCGGTATAACCCGGTAATATGTCGTGCGTTTTGGGTACTTGAGTCTAAGAACACGGCTTTTCCCGCATATTTTTGGCGACAATTGAAACTGTATATTTCATTAAGTTTCGATTGATACCAAAAATATCCGGGAAAAGCCGTGTTCTTAGACTCAATTACCCAAAACGCATGGCATATTACCGGGTACTACCGGGTACTACCGGGTACTACCGGGTAAAAATAAATCCGGTAGTACCCAGTAGTACCAGGTAATATTTTGTGCGTTTTGGGTAATTGGGTCTAAGAACACGGCTTTTCTCGAATATTTTTGGTGTCAATTGAAACGTTATAAATAATTAAGTTTCAATTGATACACAAAATATCCGGGAAAAACCATGTTCTTAGGCTCAATTACCCCAAACGCATGCAATATTACCGGGTATTACCGGGTACTACCGGGTAAAAATAAATCCTTCGTGTAAACGGCTGTTGTGACGCCAAACCCAATTACCTGAAACTAATTATTTTCAATTTGGTGGTAATGCTTTCACATTCGTATATTGTTACGGCCACAAAAAGGTGTATACTATTATATAAACTAATAAGTTGCTGGTATCGTTCTCTGTAAACTATAATTTGTACCAAACGACAATTATCTATATCGCTTCCTCCTATATAAACTGGCGGTACTCGATATCCTGCCTGTGTTATACTGTGCCGCAGTGATTTACATTATGTGCAACGCGCCTTCACCGCATTTGTTAACGTTTCTGCATGCTCGTCGTTCAATGCATTTTAGTCTGATCTCGGGCGACAAGTGTGTTCTGCTGCCCTTCCTGTATCACTCTTAACAAAGCCGTCTTCGATGCTTAACCCTTGTTTGTCAATCAAATCTGGTTGAATGTTACCGCAGCATTGGCTCTAATTAAAGCTTTCCCTTTGGCCTCTAGCTTTCGGATACGTCTCTTTTCTTCTACAGACACTCTACTCAAATCAAACTCATGGTGAGCAAAATTAAAATTAAAATAACTCATGTTAAGATCACATTCGGACCAGTTTCGATATATTCTCTATACCGTCTTCAGCGAAACTGTTCTTGCAAGAAGGTACAAATTACATTACTACATTGGCGCAGCATAATTATGCATATTATACATCCTAGGCCATTATTATTACAATAATAGGAACAAGTTTTAAGCATACACAACAAGAGCATTGGCTGTATTATAAGCATACAAATAGATTTCGCCAATTTAAATAGAGTTCAAAGTTTAAATAAAACTACAAAGTAAAATACATGCGACATTTTCACGAGATCATCACCAGACTTCACTTACGTTACAGGAAGAACTCACTAGCCTACAATAGTCTCGGGCCGTCAAACAAATTAAGATACACTTCAAGTTTATACTGGCGATTAATGTCCGGATTGTTGTGCCTAATGTGTCCAGCGCACCCAAATGCTTCCTGTCTCTTGCTGAACAGAGGACAGTGGTGCACTCTTCAAGCAGCTTCTTCGTCAGCGGTTTGGAGTGGTGCTCGTCTGTATGATGGTGTGGCGCTCCCTTTACTTGTGGTTCTGCAGGCGGTGGTCCAGTGTGTCGACTGTCTTACCAACGTACATGCTCCCAGGTAGGAGTGCGCAGCCCTCCTTGTTATATTTCAACTGGTGCACTACGTTGGTTTGGGACAGTGGTGTCTTGTCTCTTAGTAAGTTGTTTGCCATGATGAGCGAGGCGGTCTTGGGTGAAGTGTAATAGATTCTGAAGTCGATTTTATCGTCTGCGTTGTGCTGCTTTGCAGTTGCGGTAAATGATCGTTCAAAGTGCGCTCTGGTCTGCTTTGTAGGGTGGTGACATCTGGTTTCTGTAGTAGAGCTTGTGTGTTATCCTCAAAGTGTCTTGACCTCTCTCTTCACTTTTCTTCATGTGCTTTGTTATCATTTTCTTAGTGATATGCTATCTACCATGCTAATGGGATAGTCATTATTCTTCAGCATTCTGTTTAACATGCCATTATTTCTTGTATTTACTAGTTCCCAGGACGAAATAGCATTTGATTGCTCGATGCACATATGCACGGTATGACGGATTCTTTGTAGCGCACAGGGCACTCGCTTCGGCCATGCAGACATTTTCCCGGCTTCTGTTAAGCTTCCGGTAGACATCTAGTTTTCGTCTGCAGCGCCGACCTATCACGACGTGGAAGTCCCGCAGACGAAAACGGATGTCTACTGGAAGCCACAGATGCCGGGAAGTGTCTGCATGACCGAAGCGAGTGTTCTGTGCGTTACAAAGAATCCGTAAGACGTGCATAAGTGCATCGAGCAATCAAATACTGTTCGTTCTGGGAACTAGTAAATACAGAAATAACTAATAAGGCGTGTTAAACAGATGCTGACGATTTTTTTTTAAATAAATTTAGTACGAATGTTTTGTATGGATGGCTTTCCGAGGTCAGGACCCGCGCTAAGCCGAGCTTGTTGCGCAAGCGCTGACCTCACCACCCGATCGCGCAATTCCTGTTGGCCGGCAGAATTTAGAGACGAAAGTTGTACGTGCCGACATTACCTGGGAACACGCGTCCGCCCCGCTCACTACGTCACCGGCTTGAGTGCGACTGCTGCCACCGGCCGCAGGCCATCCCAGTCAGGAGCAAATAGCGAGCGCCGAAGCGACTCGAACCCGGGCTTTGGCTGTAATAATGGCTATCCAATTAGCATGGTAGATAACATTACTAAGAAAATGATAACAAAGCACATGAAGAAAAGTGAAAAGAGCGGTCAATACACTTTGAGGACAAAACACAAGCTCTACTACAGAAACCAGATGTCACCAGCCTACAAAGCAGACGAGAGCGCACCTAGAACGATAATTCACCGCAACTACAAAACAACACAACCAGACGATCAAATCGACCTCAGAATCTATTACACTTCACCCAAGACAACCTAGTTCATCATGGCCAACAACTTACTAAGAGACAAGACACCACTGACCCAAACTAACGTAGTGTACCAGTTGAAATGTAACAAGGAGGGCTGCGCACTTCTACCTTGGAGCATGTATGTTGGGAAGACAGTCGACACACTGGACCACCGCCTGCAGAACCACAAGAACAAGGGTGTGCCACACCAACATACCGACGAGCACCACTCCGAACCACTGACGAAGAAGCTGCTTGAAGAGTGCACCACTGTCCTCTGCTCAGCAAGAGACAGGAAACGTTTCGGTGCACTGGAAGGAGCCTACATTAGACACACAAATCAGGATGTTAATCGCCAATATAAATTTAAAGTGTATCTTAGTTTCTTGACGGCCCGAGACTATTGTAGGTTAATGAGTTCTTCCTGTAATGGAAGTGAAGTCGGGTGATGATCTCGTGAAAATGTCACATGCTTTCTGACTTTCGTGTTTCATTTAAACTTTTCAAATATTTTCAAATTAGCGATAGCTATATGTACTCTTGTTGTGTATGATTAAACCTTGTTCCTATTATTTTGATAATGGTGACCTAGGATGTATAATATGCTTATTATGTTGCGCAAATGTAATAATGTAATTTGAAACTTCTTGCAACAAGGGTTTCACCCTAGAAGATAGCATAAAGAATATATTGAAACCAGTCCGAATATGATCGATAACGATTTTTTTTGCTCACCATGAATTATATTTTGAGTATAAAGTGTCTGAAGAAGAAAATAGACCATCCGAAAGCTAGAAGTCAAGGGAAAGCTTTAGAGCCAATGCTGCGGTAACATTCAACCAGATTTGCTTTGATAACATTTTGCTTCCAAACTTCACAAATGTCCTGTTTGTGCTGTGACATGTGACCGAGCAGTCACATGTTGTGCGACTTGTGACTGCTGGCAGACTCACAACACGACGACAAATCGACCGATAACCCAGTCAGCTTACCTTAGACGTCGGAGACCGATACAGGCATAACAGCTCTACTTGTCATAACGAGCGTCTCAACTGAGCGAAGAAACGGACAGATCTGGGTGATGTGGCAGCAAGCGGATACATCACATCCAGTGCGAGAAAAAACACGTTCCGATAGATAGTAGCTGTGACTTGGCTATCTAATAGCTTTCAGGAAAACATCGTATCAGCATCATAACCAACAGGTATACGGACAATGCGTTACCTCCGGATCGCTGGCGAAAATCAATACAATCCCGGGAGACGTCGCGGACGCCAAACAGATGCTCATTAAGTACGTCACTCGTTACTCACAGCTGTCGCGCTGCTGTCTTCCATTACCAGTGGCAGTCGGCTACAGTTACCTGTCTCCTGTCTTACCTGCCTCCTCCCCGGCTCTGATAAGGTCAGGCTAAACATGGCCTGCTGAATCAATTGAATGAGTGGGAGTCCCTGGCGGACGCATACAGAAGCAGCCAAGCTCTCCCAGCCATAGAGAGAGCATTGCTCTGTCAAGTCCGGTATATGTGCAGGTTAAACCGCGTCCCGGTGGGCCTTCGAAACAGCTTCGTCATGATGGGGGGTCAGATTGACCCCTCGTCTAACTCGAAAACTAAAGAGGCTAGAAAGACGCAGAAAAAAAAACGTTCGAAAACTCTTGACCTGGCCATTCAAAGTTTTTGGTTCAGGTAAATATTGAGGTCACCAGAGGTCATGTAAGGTCAAATTTTCCAGTTGTAGGACTCGCTTCGACTAAACCCAAATATCACAGGGACTATGATTGCTCGGAACAAACATAAAAATCGAAAACTCCTGAAAGAGCCGCTGCCGCTGTTGCAGAGCCGCTGCGTCCTGGAACGGACTGTCGCGACATGTAACCGGCTCTGTCTCGCGATCGCAGCTATTGCAGCGCCTTCATAGCTGAACATGTTTGAGGTCACGAGGTGACATGTACTTCATTTACAGGTTGTCATTATTGCTAATAGTGTCATGCTAGATATGTTCATGTTCGTGATTCATGTTTTGACTGGGCCGTAATAGCCACATGTGGAAACGCCCTAATACATACATAAATCCATACAATTCTTACACATTAACAATTTGATGACATTTTGGCTTTGACATGACCACAGAGGTCACCTAATTACCTAGGACATTAAAATCAGATGTCAATGTCTTCCGCTCATCACAAGCAACACGGTCGTTTTTTAATCGAAGCTCTAGCTCAATTAGGGGCCAAACGCCAAGGGGGGGGGGAGGGGGGTGTAACTCCCCCCTACATGGTCACGTAGTGATCTTATCCTACACGAGCGAGGGTTAATGTGGAACCATTTGTGCATTTTTAAATTATGTTTTGCCTGACAATAAAGAACAAATATCTGGCTCAGAAAATCACAAGTTATCACTATTTATAACAATGACATTCCATTTAAATCATTTAAATAATGACATTCCAGATAAAATCACTTTTGTCTTTATACCAGTGATTTATACATTTAAAACCAAAAATAGCTACTGTGAGTTGTGACTACCTACATAACTCCACAAATATGTGCAGCCATTAGTTGATCTCAAACTTTGATCTAAACTGGGCCTGACAGCCTAATATGTACGCTGACGTGTACCGTGACATCCTCATTTCGTAGTTTATTTATACACAGCCCATGGTAACGGCGAGTGACAACCTGTCCGTAATCCACTCGCTATGCAAATGACATCAACAGCAATCCGCTTGGCCATCAAAACTTGCATGCATTTTCCCCAAAAGTTTAACTAACTAGAGCAGCCCACCCGAAAACAAAGCAAGCCCTGCATTGGTTAGCGTGTGTATTCGCAACAAGCACGCTAATATGGATGCAAATGAGCGAGTGGCTGTGATTGGTAGGCTTTTGGCAAACGTTGATTATCGCTGACTGGATCAGGATATCACTGGTGCAGACCAGATAGCTAATGCTGTATAACAGGCAGGGACGGATACACCGGGGGGAAGGGCGGGAGGGGTAGCTGTGGACGGTCGCTCGCGGCGCCAAGGCGCCCACAGCTAACATGCAAATGCAAGATGGAATGGGTAAGATGGAGTTGGTAGACATTTTACAAAGCAAAGGATAAATCATCTATAACAATAATTCAAAACCAAGTCAATTTAATAAGAGTTAAGTGGCCTTAAATTACCTACACATACACACACACACACACACGCTTGGTGGCACGCCCACGGAAAAAAGGGGCCACTTACATGACAATCTGAACCATGTTGGAAACACCTTTTTTTTACATATGCGAGCAATTTGTAAAAAGCATTAGCGCGAGGAGTGTGGTATTTTCCGCATTATGCACTGGCATACCGCACTGGCGACATATGGTAAAAGTCTTACTTAATTGTGCTGTGTATGTAGATATTTACAGCACCGTAATTTCTGAGATTGTATGCCACTCGTACCTATTCTACAGGGTGGAAAGAAATTACGCGAACATCTGTTTTTCTCGAATTTTATCTGTCAGTGACTAGCCAATCTCAACGGGCGCTGGCGCTGGGGATGAATGAACGTGTTTGCTATTGCCCCGCCCACCACACGTGACCTGACCTAGGGCGATGACCAGGCTGGTCAGAACACGTCAAGACTTTGGAGGGTACGGACGTCATAAGCTGCGTAAGATCAAAATGGGTAAAGAGCACAGTGTGGAGTTCCGCGGAAAGGCAGTTGGGATGGTTTTGGCTGGAATGGATCGGAATGTGGTCTGTAAACGTCTTAGCATCAGTCGTACTCAATTATACGTCTGGCTGAAGCGGGAGAAGGCAGGAGAGGGTCTCAAGAGCAAAAGCCGGCCGCGGCAGGAAACCGTCTGTGCACCCAGTCGCCAAGCAGGTGATCGCCATGTCGGTGACGAAACGGCGTCAATCGACCCGGAAGCTGGTGAAACGGCTTACTGGGGCCGGGTATCCGATCTCGCATACCACGGTTCGCACCTACCTCCGCAAAAATTTGATCGTCAAGCCGTACAGACCCTCAAAAAGGCCAAAACTCACCAAAAAACAGCGGAATCATCGTTTAAAGTTCACCAAGGAGCTCCAAAACGGGACAGAGAAGGACTGGAAGCAAGTGCTGTGGTCGGATGAATCACCTTTTGAATTATTTCACTCGCCGAACCGGCAGAACGACCGCGTCTGGGCTGCTGATGCTTCAGATCTCCCGGCCGTCCCAACCGTCAAGCATCCAGCGAAAGTGCACGTCTGGGGGGATGATGAGCTCCCGGGCGGTGTCAGAACTGCACATGGTGTCTCAAAAGGTGACCATAAATGGAGAATACTATCGCCAGAACATTTTTGAAAAAGAGTGTCTCCGTGCGATCAGCCGAAGGTGCGAAACTTGCACGATACTCCAGTGCGCTCTCGTGCCAGATGCAAGCAAAGCCATCTTCATGCAAGATGGAGCTCCCCCGCATATGGCCAAGAAGACGCAAGACTGGTGTCTTAACAACTTGCCCTCCTTCTAGTCGCGAGATGTTTGGCCTGGGAACAGCCCAGACATCAATCCCATTTAAAACCTCTGGGCGATTCTGCAGGAGAAGGTCAACGAGCTGCCAACAGCCACCAGCGTCGAACAGCTCACCAGACAGCTCCAGAAGGCATGGGCTGAGATCTCGCCGGGTTCGCTTCACAACATGGTGTCCGGCATGCCGGGACGCATTCGCCAGTGCATCACAAACAAGGGGGATACATACACAAATAAAAGCTTTACGCTATCGCCGTCTTTTCCTTCCAAACAGACGAGAAAATGTATGTTCGCGTAATTTCTTTCCACCCTGTAGGTACCATACACGCAAATTTGGCAGAATCTACCCTGGGATCTGCAACAGTCTGAATTAACGATCAAGTCAGCCTGCAAGGATTTGCACATCATGGATCTGCGCACTGCAAGGAATAAGGATATCACACATCAGCAGACATGTGCCAAGGCAAAAAAAGGATCCAAGATCCACAAGATCCCGCAACAAACTGATATCTAGGATCCAAAATCCACAGGAGTTCACGATTTTTTTCTTCAGGTCCAGGATCCATAGGATCTCACAACAAATAATTTACCACGATCCAAGATCCACAGGATCACATGACAAAATAATCCTGCAGGATCCAGTATTCAACATGATCATATATCTTAAATGCTCCCGGATCTTGGATCTTAGGGATCCTGGATCCCATATATTTTTTGGATATTGGCACATACCTGATCAACACATGGTACTTTTGGCATTGAGTGTGGGAGTTTTAAATCATGAAATGCATGCATTCTTATATTTTAGCACTACACAAATTAAGTATGCTTAACAAGATCCACACAATCCTACGACGAACTAGTTTTCCAGGATCCAGGATCCACAGGATCCCACGATTTTGTATTCTCCAGGGGATCCCACGAAAACAATATTTTTCCAGGATCCAAGATCACAAGATACCATGACAAAACAATCATGCAAGATCCAGGATCCAACAAGATCCCAGATGTTGGATCCTAGGGATCCTGGATCTTGGATCTTTTTGGGATCTTGGCACATGTCTGCATATCAGAAGATCGAAAGCTCAAATAACAAAATAGCTTCATTTATGCTTAATAATCATGCTGCTGCTCCTGCTGATGATGATGATGAGCTGATGTACCGACTCCAACGAGCTCGCGCTCGGTCTGCATTAAGCACTAGAAGTCAGCAACAATAAAACCTTCCCATATATCTCCCTCAGTGTCGAACGTAACTTGACCGCAAATCACTTCAAATGGTGAAGGGAGGCGTGCTCAGCCACGCACAGCACGAATACGAATTGTAACTTTTAGTTATTGTAGTGCCTCAGTTAAAGCAATCACTTTCGAAACATTTGGGAGAGACATTTATACAATCCTCCAATCAAGGGTGTCTCTTTGAATTCTTTTGAGGATGCACTAGCGTCCCCAATGAGGAATTTTGTATCTTCGATGTTCCTTTTGTATCCACAATATTTATTTGATAAGAATGCCCCTCACGAAAAAAAGCCCCCTACGTGAGGACAGGAGGCCCCTTCCGTGCACAAAGACTCCCTGCTTAACTCCCTGCTTAAATGCGTAGTAAAGAGGTTGGATTTGGTTCAATCACTTGTCCTTTATTTTATATTCATTTTTTAAAGCAAAATCAATGTCATCTTCGTGATTTTGCTAAGGATACAACTTTGCCAGAGAATAACAAACCGAAATAACACATAACTGAGTGAGACAGGGATTTAACCCGCGAGTCACTGGGGGGGGGGGGGGTAGCCCCCTGAGGAATA
>VOPJ01010315.1:0-31615 GCA_014673585.1 Semibalanus balanoides | reverse complement strand
GTGGGCTGCCTGGTCCGCCAGGAACCAGCGTCTGTTGAGCGGAGACGCCGCGTGGGCAGCCTGGTCCGCCAGGAACCAGGCGTCTGTTGAGCGTGGGCAGCCTGGTCGGCCAGCCGCGTGGGCTGCGCCTTTGATCGGCCAGGAATCAGCGCCTGCTGATCGGAGGCAGCGTGCTCTCTGAGGCCCTGCAGCGGGGAGGGGAGGGGGAGGGGAGGGGTACAGATGCCGGCCTGCACGGAGCCATTCATAAACAGGACGCCGCTGCTGGCTGGCCGGTCGGTCGGCAGAGCCGGTGACCCGGCCGCCAGCGAATCAGAGAGCTCCAACTGCAGACGCTGGTATCGCGCCATACGGCCGACTGAGGCCAGATATACAGTGGAAGCTGGTATGTGGCGGCCTCGGGTGAAGAAGATAAGTCGCAATATGCTTCGAATAGGGACAATGCGCGTGTTTGTTCGCCCGCAAGTGCATGTTCTGGCAATGATCACATGTATAGTGTATAATACATTTTTTTAAAAATTAAAGCCAGCATTGCGTGATTCGTAGATTGGCTGCTGAAAATTGCAAGATAAGAGAAGATGTACCTCCACCATTTACCCAACATCATTTATGAACTGAGTTATGCATTCACGTTTATCTCGGCCGCCCATCCACCATTAGTCGCCCGATGCTGCGATCCTGGACTATTTTCGGTGAGGAGTGGGGAGGGGGAGGGGGTGCTATCAGTCCTGGAGCAGCAAAAAACGAGTTCCTAAACGCGTGCGTTAAGGGGGTAGCTTCTCCAGACAAGTTGTGGGGGGTTATCGCTTTCAGTATCATCAAAGATCACAACAATACATATGTTTTCCCCGGATTTGAACCACTACGTCGTCCAAGTTGGGGGAGGGGGGGCTGAAGCCAAGTTTAGTGGCTGAAGCCCCTCAACTGAGTAGGAAAGAACATGCACCTCTGGCGTGCATGTTCTTAGCGAAATCTTAACTAGTCGCTAATTAGCGCCCAGACATGCTGACAGCCAGGCGTCATTGGCTCTCGTCCCGTCGGCAGGGCACCTGTCAGGTAGGCTGTACGGCATACCGTGAATGCAATGCGGATTGCGTAACTTGCCTGGCAGGTAGGCTGCTCCGCATGGCATGCACGCAATGCGGAACAGCAGGCTCGCGTAGGGGAAAGACAGATATGAGTAGTGAGTAGCCCCATCCAATCAATCCTGTTTTTGTATCAGTGCCGACTCATGTGAGTGACTACCACTGCGCGTGGCGCGTGCTGCGTGAGGGGTGTTGAAAGGAGTTTTGTCGCAAAAACTTCGCAACGGTTGGCCGATTGTTGCATCGAATTCGGTGTGTGGTTTGAAAGACCCACCCTGGCAATTGTTTTGCAGGTCAAACTCTGGTTAGCATTGCCGTGCGCATGGCACCCTGTTCCGTCACGAAATTACCTACAAACTCGTTGCAATACCGGACTTATATATTCGGCAACCAAAGTCGCAATGACACGGTCAAACACAGATGTGTAGAGAAACGATCGCCTCGTTACGCACTATGTGTCGATAAGCGGCGCGTGTACGTGCAAAGTTATGGCTATACACGCAAATCATGGTTTATGACGTTTCAAGTTTAAATCAGTTCTCAGCACATTGGGCGTGAGCGATGAAAAAAAACACCAAGTGGTAGACAATGTACGCGTCTCTAAAAGCATGCAAAATTATGTTTTCATAGCAGAATTTCCGCTGTCAATAATCCGCCTGTAATATTTACTTGCCG
Organism: Semibalanus balanoides; assembly: GCA_014673585.1. Lineage (NCBI taxonomy): Eukaryota > Metazoa > Arthropoda > Thecostraca > Balanomorpha > Balanidae > Semibalanus > Semibalanus balanoides. The sequence goes on along the minus strand of VOPJ01010315.1, from coordinate 29,855 downwards.
AGATGTTATAATATTTCTTCGTACACTCACCGTAGGTCAACAAAGGTGCTTAAACGAAAAAAATGCTGCAGTTTTTTTTTTTTTTTTTTTTTTTTTGTAAGCGCAATCAATCCATCTTAATACGGCACGCCAAAATGTATTTTTGCCTTCAAACACGAAGCTTATATTGCAAATTTAAAATAACACTTCAAAACCTATTTAGTTTAAAGTATCGATTTAGTTTGGGTCTATTTGCGACGGCAAAACAACAAATAGCGAAAATAATTAAAAAGCATGCTTTGCACAAAAGAACCTCCGTTGGGCGGGTGATATTGACGCGGATTTATTCGGGCTCGCTCGTCCTTCACCGTTTAAGGCGTCTTATTGGTTCATTCGTTTCCCATTATCGTATTCTGTGTCATTGTCTATATTTTTGTGAAATATTTAATTTTGGTGAACATTATATTTACATGTAGTTTTTGACTTACATGAATCGGTCGAAAGCAATGCGTATTTTCAACATCCATGGTGACGATTGTATAAGTTGTGAAAAAATAACCTTCTTGCTCATGTTTTTGTTAATTATACTTACACTCAGTATCAAAAAAATTATTTAAAATTTTCGACTTGCGCCGTTTTCAAAATTTCGACTTGCGCCGTTTCGCCAATGAAAACGGCGCAAGTCGAAATATATCAATATAATTTTTGATACTGATTTTAAGTGTTATTAACATGTAACATGAGCAGAAGGTTATTTTTTTAACAGACTCATATTAATCATGCTCAAATACGCCATAGCTCGCCTACAACAAGTGACATAGATATAACCGATAATGAGGATCCTGACCCGCCTCCGACTCCACCCGACCGTGATGCCGCAGCTGAGGGTGGCCAAAATCAGCCACACCACAGTCACGCGGCAGACGTGGTTTGCTACCGGAGACGTGGCTTGCTGACGTGGTTTGCTGCTTTTGGGGTAGACGTGGTTTGCTGCCAGTTGTATGAGTTGTTCGGACGAATAAATAACACCAACTTGGCTCCAAATGTGTGTTATTGCATTAGGTTGCTTACTTTTCAAAGTCGTGAATCAAATGAATAAATGGGCGTGAATCGAATTAGATGGAATGATAGTTAATGGGAGCAGGATTTGTCTGTTAGACGACTTGTTCCTGTTGGTTTTGTTCCAAATAATGCATTGACTTTTATAGCATGTTAGGGACATTAGCTCTAACGGTCCTTTTTACATTGCGTTTCACCTGTTTAAAATTCGATTTTATATATTTTTTAAATAGGAGTTCATATTTTTTCATTGGTATTAATTTCTTTTACATCTGAGTTTATATTTGTGAAATTTAACTTTATCTTTTTGAAATTGGTGTTTATTTTTTTGAAAGCTTAATTTATCTTTTTGAAATTGGTGTTTATCTTTTTCAATTTAAACTTTATCTTTTTTAATTTGGACTTTATCTTTTAAAATTGGAAGTAAAAAGGTGAAGTGGCTTTCTATCATCCTACAAACGTTTTAACAGTCCTCCGACACATCGCTATCTGAACGCTGGCCCGATCAGATCATCTGGGTCAGATCATCAGGGCCAACTGTGTCCGCTGTGGACAATATTACCTCACATGTCACTGTTGCCGCTTAGTTTCACAGTAGAAATGTTGGGCGATATACTGCATGATGTTGGACTGCGTTGTTAGCATTGTTAGGCCAGGCTAGGCTGCGTGAAGTAGGGCCGAATTTTGAGGTCATGTTAGACCACGTGATGCGGGACCAAACTGGGATCGGTTGGCGGCACGGCTTTTCAATATGGTGATTGGACAAGGGGGTTTCACTGGCTGGGGACACAATATGTAAGCTGTTGGTGATAAGCTCCCGATTGTTGAGTGGGTTGGGTTGGGTAGCTGGAACTGGTAACTCGTAGCACTAGCGTTACGCCTCCATCTCAGCACGCTAGCTAGCTGTGCGAAGAAGCTAGTCAGTGGTCACATCCTGCCGCCTCAGACAGGTCATCTGGGTCAGGTCATCTGGGTCAGGTCATCTGGGTCAGGGCATCTGGGTCAGGTCATATGGGTCAGGGCATCTGGGTCAGGTCATATGGGTCAGGTCATCTGGGTCAGGTCATCTTGGTCCGGTCGCTTTGGTCAGGTCATCTGGGTCAGGTCATCTGGGTCAGGTCATCTGGGTCAGGTCATCTGGGTCAGGTCATCTGGGTCAGGTCATCTGGGTCAGGTCATCGTGGTCAGGTCGCTTTGGTCAGGTCATCTGGGTCAGTTAGTCAGGTCATCTGGGTCAGGTCATCTGGGTCAGGTCGTTTTGGTCAGGTCATCTGGGTCAGGTCGCCTTAGTTAGGTCATCTGGGTCAGGTCATCTGGGTCAGGTCATCTGGGTCAGGTCATCTGGGTCAGGTCATCTAAGTCAGGTCATCTGGGTCAGGTCATCTGGGTCAGGTCATATCAGTACAGGAACCCACCTCTGTGCCACACCGTAAGTAGTCGGTGAGTATGTGTTTGAGTGCGTCTCTGTCGGCCGTTTCCTGTATATCCACCTGTTTCTGCCGGCGATATATTTGCTCGTCCTGGAGAGTTTCACCGACAGAGAACGCTCTGATTTGAAATTCATAGCAGTAACGGTTCCGGCTCTCCGCCGGCCGCCCCAAGCCCGCCTCGACCGACGTGCGACGACGAACCGACGACCGACGACCGACCGACGAACGACCGAGCCGACCGACGACCGACCAGACCGACCGACCAGGCCGACGACGACCGACGACCGAACCGACCGACCGACAACGACCGACCACCGACCGACCGATCCGACGACCGACCGACCGACCGCACGACCGACCGACCGACGGACCGACCGACGGAACGACCGACCGACCGAGCCGACGACCGACCGACCGGACCGACACGACCGACCCGACCGACCGACACCGACCGACCGACGACCGACCGACGACCGATCCGACCGACACGACCACGACCGCCGACCGACCGGACCGACCGATCCGACCGACCGACGCCGACCGACCCGGGACGACCGACCGACCCGACCACGACCCGACCACGACGACCGACCGACCGAGCCGACCGACGAACCAGCCGACCGACACGACGACATCGACCGACCGGGACCGACGACCGACCGATACCGACCGACGACCGACCGACCGACGACCGACCGACCGACCGACGACGACCGACGACCGACGGACCGACACCGACCGATCCGACCGAACCGAACGACCGGACCGACCGACCGACACCGACCGACCTGACCGCCCGATCCGACCGACCAGACCGACCGACCGACCGACCGACCGACCGACCGACACCGACACCGACCGACGACCGACGACCGCCACCGACCGACGACCGACCGACCGACCGAGCCGACCGACGACCGCCACCGAAGCCGACCGACCGACCGACCGACCGACCGACCGACCGACCGACCGACCGACGACCGACCGACCCGACCGACCACCGACCGAACCGATACCGCCGACGACGACCGATCCGACCGACGACCGACACCCGACGACCACGTACACGACGACGACCGACGCACGACCGACGAACACCGACCGACCGACGACCGACCGACCGACCGACCGACACGAACGACCGACCGACCGACCGACCGACGAACGACCGCCGACGACGACCGACGACCGACGACACGACGACCGACCACCGACCGACCGACCGCCGACCGCCGACCACCGACCGACCGACGACCGACCGACCGACGCGACCGACCCGACGACCGGACCGACACGACGCCGACGACCGACCGCCGACGACACGACCGACCGACCGACCGACGCCGACCGACCGACCGCGACCGACCGACGACGACCGAGCCGCCGACGACGACCGACCGAACCGAGCGACCGACCGACGACGACCGACCGAACGACCGACCGACGACCGACCGACCGACCGACGACGACGACCGACCGACGACGACCCGACGACCGACCCGATCGAACGACGACCGAACCGACCCACCGACGACCCGACCCGACCGACGACCGACCGACGACCGGACCGACAGACGACGACCGACTACGACCGACCGACGACAGCCGACCGACCGACCGACCGACCGACCGAACCGACCGACCGCGACCGACGACCGACGACGACCGACCGACCGACCGACGACCACCGACCGACGGACCGACCGACGATCCGACGACCGACCACCGACCGACCGACCGACCGACCGACCGACCGACCGACCGACCGACCGACCGACCGACCGACGGCACTCAGCTGAGCGGCGCACAAACAGCTGATTGTTCAGCTGATCCATCACGGCCACATCGGTCATCATTACCGCCAGCTAATCGGTACGAGTATCGCCGCTATTTCCATTTGGCCGCTCGCTCTGCCCTCTGGAGCCTGGCGCACTATGACCGATGCATTGTTTCTCTTCCGACGTTCCCGCGATGAATCAAACGGAAATTTGTCCCGTCTCGGGCGACGATTGCGACTTTGAGTCATATCGTCCGGTGCGAGTGCGAGGTAAATTATTTGTATGCATGATGATGATGAATCGAAGTGCTATTTTGGTGATGACGAAGAGGCCATGAATGTGACACCACTGCCACCGCCCAGCGAGAGGCGGCGGCTGGATGCAGTGCGAACGAGAGGTGTTATTAGGGGATGACGTCTGACCTGAGCTTGGGATTGAAGCTGGGGAGCGACCACTTCTCATGGAGAGCGGTCCTTGAGGTCGGTTTCTTCTCGAAGCTATGATGACTCTTTAACGCCGCGCTTGACCGGGAGGGGGGCAAATACTGCCCCTGACGAATTGTCGCAATAGCTCAAAAACCAACAGCGCTATTAACGCGAAACTTGGGGTACCTTCTCCTATATCAATAATTGCACGTCTTCCTGGCAAACATGAAACAATTTCCTGTCTACAAAATAGAGATATAACAAATTTAGTGACGTCACTACACACGAATTTGATGACAAATTCAGCTTAACGTAAACAGGCTGTACAAAGGCGATTTTTAAAGAAAAGTGCAATCACGTATCATCAAAATACAGCAAATAGCAAGGGCTACAAAACTGCTATCTACAATTTCAGAACATTTAGGTTTTTGACCACCACAAGTTCAAAGACATGATTACAAACAAAACTTGCAATTATTTTGTTTGTAATATTTTCAAATAAAAACGTAATTTAGGTTGGAGGACACACATGGGCAGGACCCAAACCAAATGTCAAAGCAATATATTTGCTTTTGACTGACTTATGACTCCTTAAGAATGAGAAGCACATGACATCATATTGCCAAATTGCGTTGTTTGGGTTTTAGTGACGAGATACATACAAATAAATGCCAACACTGTATTTCTGAGACAAAGCGGGTCTAGAAACATGCATTTATTATTTTGATTTATCAATTTCAAATATTGACCATATGTGACCTGAAATTGACCTGAACTTAACCTGAACTTGACCTGAGCTTGACACTAGCTTCCAGGGGCGGATCCAAGGGGTGGCCGCAAGGGCAGCGGCCCTCCCCCGCCAGAACGCCAGAAGGGCGCCCCACTGGCTGTCCGTCGCCGGGTGCCGCCAGGCGCCCTGGCGATGGACAGCCCGTGAGCACTCAGCGTCCCTATTCTGACTACAGAGCGCTCCTCAGACCACTTTGGCGCCCCTATCAGAATTACAGGGCGCCCCTCACTCTGGAAGGCGCTCCTAAATTGGCCTGTGGCCCCCTCCTAAAAGTCCTGGATCCGCCCTTGCTAACTTCACTAACCCCTTTCCCTGTGGGCGGCCAGAAATACCTTACTCTGCAGGGGAGAGATTTTGCCCCCAAGATAACCGAAGAACTTAAAATGTACTGGTCTTGAATATATTACAAAAATAAGTACCAAAATTAAAAATCTTAAGCATATTCGGAGATGTAAAATGGGCAGATCTTCTGAAAACAAATATGTGATGTTCGTGATTGTTTGGGACGATATGAGCGTCACATGTGGATGCCATTTGCTGTATTTGGTTAAATGTAATATATTGCGCATAGGTGGATCCAGATAAACATCGTGGGGGGGAGGGTACCATGTGCGTAACGCCTTTGTTAATCTTACTAATTTTAAGTGTGAGCTAATTCGAAGAGAGTATCGCCTCCCATTGTATGAAACTGAGTGCGCCTCTGACCAAAAATATGCACAATTCAATTATTTCTTATGTATATTGTAGTGACAACCTTTCTGATGGATTTATTTTGCACCGCAAACTACGAAGGAAGTAGCGCCGCACAGCCGCAATGGTAACACCCTCCCAAAAATGGGAGCCTGGCACCATCTCTGCCAGGCCGATTTTGTCCAAATTTTGACGCAACACGCGCAACTTCATCTTCGAAAAGTCACAAGTTTCAAGACGCTAAACCTAACGCATTAGAAGCGGCAAGCGGAAAATCACCGGGGGCAGAATCTGCCTGGCAGGGAATAGGGTCAAATGAGGTCAGATGATAAAACTAAAATGTCTATCTTTTTTCGAATGATACGTATAAAATAGCTCATAAAACATGTGTCGCGTGACCATCGAAAATCTTCTGCGCATAGGGACCTTTCGTGACCTGAGTCTGACCTTGATCCTTACCAACAAGCTCACTTGAGCTCATGCTTGATGTGTTATTACGAGCGAGGGCTCATCCTTCCAAGGTATATGGAAAAAATCGGAATATATGCGACCCGGCCCAGCCCAGCCCAACCCGACCCGACCCGTGGGGACGTTTTTCAGAAGCTCATATCTCTGCAACCGCACGTCCGATTGACAAGCGGGCTTATTTGCTGTGTAACCCCACTCACCCTACTCTGTTCGAGACCAGAGCCGACTGATGTATTTGACTACCACTGTGCGTGCGTAGCGTGTGCCGTGTGAGGAGTATTGACAAGTGTTTTCTCGTATAAACTCCGTAACGGCTGGGCATATTATGTGCAAATTTAGTTTGTGGTTAGGAACTCCTCAACCGCCACTTTCCTCTAACTCGGGGGTGTGGTGACTGCATGTGCCCCTATGCTATATCTCAGGAACGGCTGATCCGATTGTGTTTTAATTTGGCATGTGGTTAGAGATCTCTTAGTTGCCGCCTTTCTAATGTCAGGGATGGTGTGCCTCTGCACGTGCGAACGTGCACTGCACACCCTTATTCTATATCTTAGGAGCGGCTGAGCCGATTGTGGTCTGCCCTTGTGCGTGGTTGGGGATGTTGCTGCCGCCACTTTACCGTAAGTCAGAGGTGGGGTGTCTCTACATGTGCGCACCCTTTTTGTATCTCAGAAGCTGCTTGCCCGATCGAGTTAAAATTCACCATACATATCCTTCGCGCTCGTTCGTTCATCGCCAACTACGGTGCTTTATTGGCTTATATACGATTATTTTCTGAATCGAACCATGCCTTTCATTTCTGCAGATTAACACTATCAGTGCTGATATATTCCAAAGACCCCAGGAACTGACAATACATACTACATAAGCATATCTACGTAAAATAAGAGTCCAACAAAGAGCCTCTTGGGCCCATCCGAGGTAGCAACTATCCCCCCTTCACCAGTCTTGCCCATTCAAATCACCTTACTCTACCTACCTAAAAGAAGTTTAACCCCACGAGTATTTATCATGAGACTATTAGCAAGATGTTATCGGGTAAACGGCAGAGAGCTTACCACTACTAGAAGCATTACTAATATTTAAATATCTATACCAATTTGCTAGCATATCGTTGGAGCCGGCCAATAACATTTCGACAGAACAGCTCGTGAGCGCTGATAAGAGCAGCCGAACAGAACATCGACTACCATTGTACTTTTCGACGGTTTGCTTACATTATTTATTTGTATCGAATGTTTATTGTCATTGTTGCGCATAGGTGTAGGGACAGGGGGTCAATGGAGCCATGGTCCCTCACTTTTCGGTCATTTTTGTGTGCTAAAATATGTTCTTGTACTTGGTGAGAGAAGTTGATGATGGCAAAAGGTTCGCCAAGAAGAGAAAGGCCCAAATCTACAAAGAAATCTTCCAAAGGGGCTTGGGTTTCTCTCAAGACGAGATCAAGGTCTCACTGCCCCCCCCCCCCCAGCCACCTAACGTGGCGTTCCTACTCCTGCTTTTCCCGCTTGCTTTATATAACAACTGCCTTCGTTTTTTTTACCTTAACTATAGTGGCAATGTTTAAAATCGATATCGAGAATTAAAGCAAAAAGAAATGTAAGTGAAAATCCAATTAAAGGGGCTCCAGATGTAAATTTCATCGTATCTAACAACAAACCAATAGCTACTTACCGTAGGAAAAAATGCATTCCAAAACAGTAGGTACGCTCCCTTTAAGCACAACTAAATAGTATTAAAAACAACTGTCAAATCATGTGTTTTAAATATCACCAACATAATAAATGCAACTAACAAGTGGGCTAAAAGCAATGTACCGTGTGTTGTAAAACATAGCACCATTTAACTGGTTATCAAATATAACAGAAAAGCTTATCTGTTTGAGTGTAGATATGCAAGCATATGAGCATTAACATCTCGTTAACATGTAGACTGTATACCGTTTTAACCCTCTCCCTACGGGAGCTTTTCTCACCTTCGCCCTACGGGGGTCCTAAAAAGACCCCCCTGTTAACTTCCAAATCAAGCAGCATAGAGCAACGCAGTAAGAACCAGAATGTTGCCTGTCATGTGAGGATTCTAACGGTACAAAATTTGTATGTTTCAGGTCAACGGATGACCTTCCAGGTCAAGTGAATGACCCAAAATCGAACACATCCAAAAATAGCGATTTCGCTCTGTCCATCGTCATTATCAAAGTGATGAAAATTGTATTGTATTGTATTAAACATCATTGGCACTCATCCACAAGGATGTGGCTATTATGAGCCCTCGTCAGACAATGATTCACATGAGATTAGAAACACAACTTTTCAGCAATGGTAGATAAAATAAGAAATACAACCTAAAACATCACAAAACAATGCTATTTGTATAAGCTAAAATGGTAAGTTCAAAGAACGATGCAACACGGACTATATATCTACTAAATTATCAGGTGACAAGACTAGCTTTTAACACGTTCTTAAAGCGCGCGTATGACATGCCCTGTAGCTCAGTTCCGATCACATGTGCATTGTACAGCGCACATGCCCGGTGCCTAAAAGCTTTTTCGCCAACGTTTGTGCGAAACCGAGACAAGTGCAGGTGGTCTAAGTGTCTGGTTTTGCGTTCAACGACATCTCTGTTGTAACGCACCTCTCGGCGTTGTACCTCAGGCTCATTGGTCGCAACGATTTTATGCAGGAGGCACATATCATTGAAATCCACCATCGCTGCGATAGGGAGCCACTCCAAGTTCTCGATCACGTCGGATACATGTTCAAATTTGCGTCGGCCTGAAATTACCCTAGCAGCGAAGTTTTGCACTTTTTGTAGTCGTTTCAGAGTGGTTTTGTTGGCACAACCGAATACTTTGCTACAATAACGTATATGGGACATGACTAACGCATTGACGAGAGTCGGCAGTACATCGGCCGGGAGCATGTGCTTTGCGTGCATAAGGCCTATAAGAATCCCGAAACATGTTTTCACGACGCTATCTATGATGCTCAAAACCTCGGCGTTATGTTACTGTCGAACATAACGCCGAGGTTTCGCGCTGTCAACACGGGTTGGAGGGTCTCTCCGATGAACTTCACCGCGAGAGGCTCTGCTGCAGCTGATTGTAGAGCAGACTTATTACCGACGCCATCAGTTCGTTTTGACAGGTTGATCTCATCCCATTCTGCTAGGAATCGTAGCCAGCGTGTCGAGAACTCCCTCCAGTGCCGTCTGAATGTCTGGAAGCCTCTCTTTCGGTCCCGAGATGTCTCCTCTTCCGCCGACGACACCTGTGTGTCGTCGGCGTATTTGGACGAGGAAAATAAAATGATTTGGTAAGTGTCAAAATGTTGGTCGTGGAATTAGAAATCTGACCATATATCGATTTTTATGTCTGGGCTAGTTAATAACCTCTTAAGTCACAGGAAATCGTCACCATAGATGACAATTGCTATGGGCGATTATCATTAGCAACCTTGACCCGATCACGTCCACAATAGCGATCAGAAAACCTCAAAATTCGAAACTGATAATTGTAATTAAAAACATGTTCCTTGACCAGTTTTGTTTCAGAAATACAAAAAACGATATTCATTTGTTTGAATCTGGTCGAAAAAAGTCCCCCAAAAATAATTTAAAAATCACGTTATGAGTTTCTTCTATTTAGTCAGCCATCACTCCATCAAGATGTGAGATATTGCTTTGAAATTTGCTTTGAGTATTGTCCATACTCAATTCTCTCACATATGTTCCCTTTATTAACAAATTTTAAAAAAATTGATTTTGTAGTGATTTTTCCCCAAAAAAGGATTTATTTTTATTTTTGGGGTTCAAAACCCAAATTTTTGAAAATTTGAGATTGCCATGTAAAATAAAATGCCATTTTGTATCTTTAACGTTTTCTAATTGCAATTTACTGCTATATTTTATATGATTTTCCCAATATTTATCATTTTTCCACGTGCATGACGTCACTAAAACGTCATTAGTTACCGAACTTCTGAACCAATTTCGATAAAATTTTGATAGCGTACGTATAATTGTTGTAAACTTAGCTACTACAAATTTCAGGGAGATCGACTGCATTTGTAAACAGTTATGCATGACAAACCTCAGGAGGGTCGCTTTAGGACCCCTCTCCCGTAGGGCGAGGGTTAACACCAGGGACTATCATGGGCTGGGTGCACCCCTGGGTACCCACTCAATTCTTCCGATTGTCTGGGTTGGGTATGTATTTTTTGACTTTTCTTGGGTACTGGGCGGGCATGGGTATGGCAATTTTAGAACAATGTCGCTAAGCGTTCTTGTTTACTTGACAACCAGATGTTTAACCAGGTAAATATGTCATTTTTTAAATGATATAGGCACTTAAAACAAAGACTTTGGCAAATTATAAATGATAAACAATACATCGGTGGTATAGGGCAGGTACGATTATTACCAATCAATGTCTGATCCTAATGTCTGATCAACACCAATTAATCTGTCTTACTCTGAATGGGCCACAATGACATGGTAATCAATTTAATGAATTCGAATGGGTCTGGTCTGGGCTTGGTGTTCATGGGTTTCGGCTGGGCTGGGCTTGGGGTTTGGGCACCCATGATAGTCTCTGGTTAACACAGCCCGAGCTAAAGTTAGATAGCAAACAATAAACATCACTATAGTACATACGTGTGGCATCAACGCCTTCATAATTACACAGGTGTTTCACAACGTGCGATGCGGCTCACTAATTTACAATATCTCCTCAGAAGATAACCACTAAAGCTGGTAAAATATGTGTCTTGAAGCGTCCCATGATGCAGACAAAGATCTGTCACATGACACATCTCTGGCACTTCCTTCCCCAATTCCCTGCGGCTCGGCACAGCCATGGGATTCACCTTTGAACCGTGAACCTGCGGGCCTCGAAAACGAGCTGTGAAGGTCACCTCTGAACGGTGAACCTGTGGGCCTCGAAAACGAGTCGGCAGCTCCGTCTCAGCCCCGACACCATGTAATTAACGCTAGACAAGCGTTATGAACGGACTGCTCCCGAGTTCGTATTGGGATTCCGGCGCGCATTGTTCGTTTCCAGATGAAGCGCGATAAGTCGACATCTAATTACAGCGTCGACAAATACGCCGGCTGATAGTCATCTGCAGACAGTTCAAACAGACGCGAGTTCAGGAGGCCCGGGACCGCCGGCACTTGGAGCAGTAATCATGAGCGAGCTACATCACATGTCTTACACTGATCATCAGTTCGACTCACCGGAGACTGCTCAGGAGGACCGGGACCGCCGGCACTTGGAGCAGTAATCATGAGCGAGCTACATCACATGTCTTACACTGATCAGTTCGACTCACCGCGGAGACTGCTGAGTGGCTATCGACGAGCAACAGCACTCTGAGGCTGACGAACAGCACTCTGAGGCTGACGAACAGCACTCTGAGGCTGACGAACAGCACTCTGAGGCTGACGAACAGCACTCTGAGGAGCCAGAGATGCAGCTGTTCGTGTTCATGCGACGAGGCAGATGCTGGGTAATATACAGTTGCTTATAAAATTACCAAAGACATTACAAGGTTTTACCGTATCGGATTGTGTCATTCCTCTATTATTATATTGCCTTTTCCTGGAATATTGGAATGTAATTTAAGCAGGTATTTGTCGTGCTTATCGTCATATGTTTTGAACAGGATCTAATATTTCCAGCAAACTTCACCGTAAACCAATGTGGTCACATTGGGATCTATGATATATAAATTTGATAATGTTGAACGCTTCACTGGTTCGCGGAACTCTCGGTGGAACTTAGTGATGAGAGCAAGGCATAATAAGCTTACAAAATAGTTCAAAGAAAACACTGATATTCAGAGATAAAACCGATATGTTCGAAATAAGGTGGCCGCGATGTGTGAGGGAAAAGCTAACATGTGCTCTCGCACAATACCCAGCCACCGACAATCACTGAACCAGCATAACAATCTCACAATCCGACATATACCGCTGAACAAGAGCGACAGCAAACTGACAATCAATCTGAATAGATAATAGACATGGTATACATTTACATACAAATGTGATTTATCAGAGATGTCCATCCTGGCTCCTCGTGGCCATTTGTTCCTCTCGTACGTGACTAGTCGTCCGTTCTTCTCATTGTTTCTGGATGGTACCCACTAGCTATCAGAATTATTTGGGTCACTGATGATTTCGATGTCATAAGTACATTATAAGCATATATGGAAGAATATTTTTGTTTTGTTATACAATATACAATACATACATTGCACATTTTGATGCATATCTTCAACCATATAACAATGTAAAATAAGCATAATAAAGGCATAAAGTCGTGGAAAAATTAGCTACCAGTATCGTCCGCATCTAGACCGGCAGAGCGTTGGACTGCGCCCGTGATTAACACCATCTGGCACTTGCTGTCCTCTGCCAGATCAAATTTGATGTGGATTCTAAGATAAAAGTGATGAACATTAATGCCGATCAAACATTCGTTATTTGATACAAGTCCTGAAAAATGCCAAAATTCTAGCGCTGATTATTGCTGAAATAATGCAGATACTACAAGAGCATTGAGTGAGCAAACTGTTATGTTTTAAGCGTGTTTGAAGGTCATACAACTGCAAAAGAGGGCACTCTCTTTCAGGACGAAAACCCGTATAATTCCTTCAACATGGCATGGGTCCTATTTATACAATTACCACTTCCATGCACATAGAGACAGTAATTAATTCGGCGGGCAAGACTAGCGACTGCGATGATCGGAAAGATAACAGGTGAATTGTTGGCCACTCAACATACCCTGAACCGAAAGATTACAAGATAACTACACAATTGCCGTCCATTTAACCATATGCCCCATAAGCACGACTGCCTGAATGTGGCTTATCTACATGATTTAAAACGTTATACTGCAATCAGGGTTAAAGTAACTTAAAATTGTACAGTTGCACGTGGCGAGTCGGAACATTTCCACTTGTAACGAGATCGCCAGAAGATTAAAACGAGGTACGTCAGGAATTGTAACGACGATGATATAAATAGACGAGGCCAACGCTTTAGCCTTAAGTTTCTGCACTGGCTGCACAGTGCACATGGTCACTTAACCCGCCAGTCACTGAGGTATATTTTGTAACACGACTCACTGGGGGGGGGGGGGGGGGTTATCTCCCCTCTTCTATCTTCGGAACAAATAGAACAATCGTGCTTACTCAAACGGCAATCGATAGCCCAGGAGATTTCACTGAAGCAAGAAGAAATGCTTACTTGGAGGTCATTAGCGATGTCACAGGTCAAGTCAAGTATTTTTAGCGTTTCTGATAACTCACTCACGGTTTTGCCGCAACCATGGAATTCGAGAGGCGTGAAATATACAGGATGCCTAAATACATGTAGCAAACATCGGAAGCCACACATGTCACCATCCCCGTATATTGTATTAAGTGAGATCATCTCAGGTCAACAGGTCAAACGCAGCTTTTTGTTCAGCATGTTTTGCGATGCACGTTTCTAAACTAAATTTTTATCCTGAGCACATGAAACCATCCCTAAAATTCGTATATGCAACCCAATGCTCAATAATGGGTCATAGGTCATGGTCAAGGTCACCAATTTTCACATTTGTAGGTATGAGTTTATGACACTGAACCATACGACTGAAATGCAAATGTGCAGCTTTACCTAGCACCGTCTCTAGCTCTTGTTACTCAAAGGCGAATCCAGGGGGGAACGGGGCCATGCCCCCCAATACCGTTCAAGGGGCCAAACTTTATTTCCCCCCCCAAGCGGGGGATAAAAATTAACAATTTATCGTAAAAATTGCCTTTGCAGCAGTCAAAATTCAGCTATCCACAGCATAAAAATGCAAAATTTCGCGCTGCTTCGCGGCATGACACAAGTTTCCCAATTGTTAACACAAATTATCGTAAAATTGCCTTTGCAGCAGTCAAAATCCAGCCATCCATAGCCAAAAGCGGAAAATTTCGTTATGCTTCGTGGCATGACACAAGTTTCCCAATTGTTAACACAAATTATCGTAAAATTGCCTTTGCAGCAGTCAAAATCCAGCTATCGATAGCCAAAAGCGGAAAATTTCGTTATGCTTCGTGGCATGACACGAGTTTCCCAATTGCTTATATAAATTTGGAGAATGGGAAAATGAATTACACAATTTCTTGCATAGGCTCTTCTTGGCGGTAATGGCTGGCACCAGGGCCCACTCACTTCATAAAATATTAACTTTCAAGCGGGCTTCATGTTTAAATAGTCTGACGAGTTGCGAAAAAAGGCGACGCGAACGCAAAGACGCGTGCTGACTGCCACCAGTCATCGTGATTTACTATCCGAAGAATATGTATATGAAAAACTACCTTTATTTAAATATTTGCATCATATCGAGGTGTGCAACCAAGAATAGGGGTAACCGAGGCCTGTCTCCACTTACGGTCTGGTTTCAGTATTAAAAAAACAATTCCACGACCTAAAAATTGAAATTTTCACGCCGCTTCGCGGCGTCACATCAGTGACCATGTCATCACGAAGTCATCGCTATCGTCTTCGGTTCGTTGTAACGGTGAACTGAATTACTAGCATGTTTGCTTCTTTTGCCTATTTTGCCTATTTTGCTGGGTTTTATCAGGCAAAGCCGTAAAAATTTCGCGCCGCTTCGCGGCGCTAAATAAATGACATGAAAATCCACATTACAAATGCTGCAAAGCATTGAATAAAAGCATAAAAGTGAGGTGAATTTTTTAGTTATTTTGGTTGATCTTCTCGACTTAAAAATATCGGCGACGCCCCTGGGTACTGCTGTCAATTGACATAGTTTTGCTCAGTGTAAGGCAGTGTCGGAACAAGAAAAACTGCAAGCTGACATTTTGCAATATCCCAAAAGCTCGAAAAGCTAAAATAAATAAAATAATTATCATTACAAACCCTGAGGCTGCAAAATAAAGTGGCCCAGATCCGGAGAGAAAATAGAAATTGGTGGTAGGTAAGATTCGCTAAAAACGGTTTGACCCCCCCCCCAGACGGCCGGCTGGATCCGCCCTTGTTGTTACTTGTCATACCCATTATTGACGTAATCAAGATCGTATTGTGAGCTCTGTCACAAACTATGTGCTATGTGGACCAAGCATTTTTTAACTTTGAAAGGTCATAAGTTAGTATCCGTTGAAGATATTGACTTGAAACTCTCAGCACATATTAACAACACCAGCTTCTACATTTTTGTTTAATAGTGACAAATTAAGAAAATATTTTGAAAAGCAATGTTTTAACTTGTCAATTTTTGCAAATTCTTTGATTCAATAAATGAAAATGTCGAGATATAAGTTTGATAGGAATGTTTATTTGCTGTTATGTGATAAATGTTAAGCAAAGTTATCTTTAAAACAGTATTTTCTTATTTTCTAATGTTTATGCTAGGTACTGCCTAATGGGCTTGAAATATAACGGAAGTAAAGTTACTATAACGTCATTTTCCCGTGACACATTGAAACTAAAAATTTCCCTTTGCTGACATGTGTCAAAATGATGTGCGAAAAGGCGCTATATAGCCGTTTTCAGGAAGGATTTATTTTTTTCCCGGTAGTAACCGGTAGTACCCAGTATTTTTTATTTGGGGTGGAATTTCGTGCGTTTTGGGTAATTGAGTCTAAGATCACAGCCTTTCCCGGATATTTTTGGTGTCAATTGAAACTTTATGATTCATAAANGTGAGCGGACCAATTAGCTTCCTCTAAATTAAAATCCGCTAATTTTAAGTTCGGTAACATACAAATATTTGCATAACTGATGCGCCGAAGCCATGTCTATGATGTTCTTCGTCATGTTGGAGTACCATTACGTCATGGGCTTACATATGCCTCATAGCCAAGGGGAGACGTTTTTACGGTCGGCCTCAACCATGTATATAGGTACATTTTGATTTCAACATGTATTTGTGTATGATTGAGCGAGAAAGCTGGCAGGGACGTAGAAACTTCACAAGAAGTGTGTGTGTGGGGGGGGGGGCAGTGAAACTTTGATCTCGTTTTAAGATATTTTCCCATGAAGTATTTATTTGCATATTTGGACTCTTCTCGTCTTGGCGAACTTTTGCAATACATTTTGTTTTTCAACAAGCAAAATAAAATATTTTAGCAGAAAAAAGTGACGGGCCTCCTCCCCCTCTGTTCCTACGCCTATGAAAGCTATGTATTTCATGTATCACGCAAGCAATTTGCATAGAAACTAACCAACAATATTCACATCTAACACAGCCACGGTGCGCACACGCATGCATGTGCACTTCCTCACGCGCCCGGCGCCGCTTGACTCAGCAAGCACAGGACCAGCGCGGCCGGTCTCAATTTGTTCTTTCATAGCTTTCTTATGAAAGCTGTGTCTCAATTTGTTTTTTAACAGAGACAATATTGGACAACTTTAACATATTTGTACCGCTGAGTAGTGAGTCGGTTTGTGTCAGCGTTTTTTAAGACCTTCCCAAATAGCTTTGTGCCTGTGACGTCAGGTTATTCGCTAGGTCAATAAGGTAACTTTTCAACACAGCGCTGGACCGTTTTATTTATGCGCAATCTTGAAAGGCAATAATATACATTTTTTTATAAAAGCATCTCTCGACAAAAATATACTTTGGGTCTTTTATATAAATGGATCTCTCGACAAAATTGAGAGGGTGGAATATGATATCATATGGATCCCGGATCCAGTTAGATAGGATCAGATCCCAGGATCCGTTTTGGAATCCACGCACATGTCGGTGTCTTACTGTCACGCCTCTACGTGGACACCCTCTGGTACCTCGACGAGAGCCGTGTGGGGCGATTCTGACCCCAACCCCACCCCACCCCCCACCCCCCAGCAACCAGGCACACATTCCGCTCCATCGCCAGTGTCTCAACTCTCACCTGACGTTTTCGTGCCGCTTCATGTAGATCTTCTTGAACTGTCCGACGTCCATGCGGCCCCAGTCCTGCCTCATCGTCTCGGCCACATGGCGAGGAAGGACGGACAGAAGCAGCCTCTCCTGAAAGCAACACATGCGTCATTTATCGTCTCCGTTCGGCCACATACCGAGGCCCTGCTCGACGTGTCGCAAGCGCAAGCGCAAGTCTCATAGCTCCTATACAACGTTCTGCCCAACGTGGGCCGATCGTTGCATAGGGGCTATGGAGCTCTTGCGCTTGCGGCACGTCGAGCAGGGCCCGAGGCGCGACGGACCAAGGCCTCGTTTGTCAGCACGTTTGTCAGCACGTTTGTCAGCACCAATCACAGCCCAGTCATGTGACCAAAAAGTCACGTGACTTGTGACGTCGTGCGCCGGCAACTAGCCGCACCCCGACTGACGCAGATGCCAGGATTTTGTATGTCAGCCCGTCAGCAGGGAGATAGCTGTTAAATCGCTCAATATTTGAGTTATTTATTATGAAAAGATGTACGATTTTTGAGTATTTGATTAAATAATGGCTTGAAAAGAGACAGTAAACACATTTGAACTGAAATCATCGTCGATTTCTTGATTTTGATGATGGTCTCTTGACTTGATGGCATTACTTTGCATGGAAGAGTTTGGCATTGGACCAGGGGCGTGGCAAGCATTTTCAAGTGGGGGGGGGGGACTTTTTGGCGAACCTGAGGAAGCAAAAATAGTAGGTAGCTAAAAAAGCGATATATCACTTTGATCTCCAACCATTATATTGCCAACATGATTTATCGCCATATATCGCCAACCGTTCACCCGATATATTGCCATATATCTCCGATATATAGCCACCCGTTCTGGATGCGTCAATGCCGGCGACCGCCTTGATCCGTAAATTCGTTGGTGACAACTTTTCATTTTTTCGACCCCTGGCCGACTCACTCTCTGCTGAACGTCAGGGGAGCAAAGTCTAATATACATACATCTGTAATGACGGTGATAAAAAATGGTATTGAAACACCCCAATCTACCCTGGCCAAAAAAATGATTTACTCTGTGGCTCCTCGCTATAATTCATGAATAGTAGCATTTACCTCCAAAAAAGCAATACAACATTGTGCCCCAAAAATATCTCTATCAATGATACGACGAAAAAACACATTCTTTTCACTGTAAGACATTAAAACCTACGGATTTCTTCAAGAAACCAATGGGTTCTTAAAAAAGACCTGTCATATTTGAATAAGGAAAACGAGAAATCATAGCATTCTTGAAGAAGTCCTCCAGAACCTATGGACTTATTCGTTTTCCCTATAAAAAATGACAGCCATTTTTAATAAACAGCGGGCTTCTACCGTCGTTCAATGTTGACAGGTGTGCACTGTGCCGATTTAGTATTGTTTCCATCAAGGGCGGATCCAGGGGGACAAAGGGGCCATGCCCCCCCCCAAAAAAAAACACACACCCAAAATCGGCGCAAATTTGACACATTTCCTGAGTTTGTCGTAAAACTAAGCAACTTTTACTAGAGAAAGTTTGTTTAAATCAGTTATTATACATAAGCAAGCCGAAATCCGATAGTTTTCAGAATTATGCGATAATTTTTGGGATTTGCCCCCCCCCAAAACTGTCAAAATCACACTTTCTGGATCCGCCTATGGTTTCCATGCTACGATAGTCAAATGTACTGGCGGATCAGGAGCAAGAGTAACCAGCCAGGAAATGCCCCCCCCCCCAGTAGCCTCGAAAGGGAGGCTAGCATGTCTTTTGCCCCCCTCCCCCCAAAAAACGTCAACAATTTATCGTAAAAATAGCCTTTGCAGCAGTCAAAATACAGCTATTTACAGTGAAAAACTGGAAATTTTCGCGCCACTTCGCGGCATGACACGAGTCGTTATTGTTTCTACAAATTTGTAAAATGGGGAAATGAAATATATTAAACTTCGCCAGTGTAGGGGATGCCACCCACTCTCGGTTTTTCCAGAATAACTCGCGTGAATATCAACCGATCGCGATGAAACCTTCAGTAACCTACTTTGTATCAATTTGACACATACTCTGGAAATTCTAACTTCTAAATTGTATGATCCATGACCTTTGACCTGTTTCTCAAGGTCGTGTTTGCCGAAACTGGCGTCCCGTGGTAACGATCCTTGAAACATGTGCAGTTCCCGAGTGTTTGTTGTTCAGGAGCATATGCAAAGGTATTTCCAGTGCACCATTCGTGACTTTCTGCAAAATTGCGAACTCCGATTGACCTTTTCAGAGGCAAACCAGAGGTCACGACCTACGGAAGACCTCAATGTCCTTTTTCTTCTTCGCCGTCTCTAGGCACTTGTGAGGCTTATTTCATTGTTGAAATCCATATAACACATGAAATTTACACTGGGTCTAAACGCTCTGGCCAATCAGTCAACCAAGTTTAATGACCTTTTTTAATTTGACAGGTTTAAGGTCATTTGGTTATAATGATTTCAATTTTTGCGTCTATTTAGCATTCTAAGATATTCTTTTACGATTTTAGCCCGAAAAGTGCTAATTTTTAACACATTTACGATTTGATTACATTTTGGTCTTGACATGACCTCAGAGGTCATCTAATAACCCAGGACCTTAAGATAAAATGTCAATGGCACGCTCGTTTTTGAATGGAAGCTCTATCTCAATTAGGGGCCAAACGCCAAGGGGGTCATACCCCTCCCCCTACACGGTCGAGGGTTACGTGTCAGTCCGAGACTGTCTTTGGCAGTTGTTGCTTGCCCCAGGGCCCACTCCCTTCATAAAACATGTTTAAGCTAACGCCGAGCTCCGGAAAGGTGACGCGAACGCAAAGACGCGAACATCGGCACCCGGAAGCTGCTCCAGTGGTGCCCAACTTGCTGTACCGAAGAGCTAATAATGGGGACCAGACCCGGACCATTACCTCCAAATAATCGCCCACCAGGCTCATTCAGATCCACAGGGACCATTAATGCACGGAATAGTCGTTCTGCCTCTTGATGCTATCAAACCATTTAATTATTACCAGTCGTTTGTTACAGTTCGGTACATATGTATATTGTATACTATAGGTACACCGGTACAGTTTATATTTTCATATGCGATGTTGAGAGCTGACTTCCATTGGTCATCGTGATTTACTTTCCGAGGCTAATGTGGGTATATGGAAAACTACCTTCATTAAAATATTTTTCATCATACCAAGCTGTGCACAACCATTAAAAGAATTACTTGAAGCTTGGCTACAACCACGGTCTGGTTCCAATATAAAAATGTTTTCCAAGACCTTTTCTTATAAGCCACTTCACGGCACATCGGTAGCCATTGTCAAAACGAGGTGTTATAACAAAGCCATCGTCATCGTCTTTGGTTCGTCGTAACGCTGAGTTGAATGAATATCATTTTTGCCACTTATCCCGCGCCCCACTGGGGGGGGGGGGGCGGGTTGAACACCATCCCTGCAGTTTTATCAAGATAACGAAAAATCAACGGCGCATAGCGCCGCCAATTTTGGCATAACTTATAATTTATCTTTTCCACACAGTATACGAAAATTCAAGTTTCGTGTCGGATTAGGTCAGGTCACCAGGTCAGGTCAAGTGACCCCACTTTCAAAAAAGTTTGTGGCCGTGCCAGATCACAGTTTCTAAGGGATCGATATCAGACGTTTAAGATTGCATAAAGTCATCAGTATTTACAAAATATTCATCTCGGATTTTTATATCGGTGGCCTGAGGTCAGGTCAATTTTGTGACCTCCCCATTATGTCAATAACTAAATATGCAAATGCTTTCTTTTTCGAGGATTTACCAGTACATTTACTTCTGGATAATGTTATCATAGGATATTATGTATGATCCAAGTGCAGTTTTTGTTAAGTGACCCGTGCGGGTCATCTGAGGTCATCCGAGGTCACCAACACCCTTTCGCCAATATCTCTGGACATAATGCAGATAGAGAAGTGCAACTTTCGCCAATGTGTTTGTCTCGTTGAGACACGTCTCTTAATATGCAACATGACCTACTTGGGTTACCAGTCACCACTTGACCTTGACCTGATGTCATTTTTTAAGTTGACCTAACATGATAAGATAACAATTAACTAATTTCAAAGCGCCTTGACGAGACAAACACGATAGCGTAAACAGCATTGCGTAATTTTCATTAGGTTAAGAAAACTTACATTGCGAAAAGAATGCAAAAATTAGCATTTACTGTAATGATTTTAGAGCTGAAAACTAATGACTGAGTCAAACTGTTATAGGAAACTACGTGATTGGCAAATTTAATTGGAGCTGCGATTGTTTTTGGTTTTTAGGTCATTTTAATTGCTAGGATAGATAGTTCTTGATATTTTGGGGTTTCTGTAGTTTATGTCCTAAAACTGGAAAATTTGACAATCCGATGACCTCTGGTGAGCTGAGTGTTTGTGACGAAAAGCATGAAATATTTCAAATGATTTTTATGATATGACGGTTTTAATATTTTTATGTTGTATACGTGCATAGGACGAAGAAGCGGGTTTTCACCCCCCCAGAGGCCCAGTGGGGGCGCGGGTTATCCTCTAGAAGGCCGGAGGCCCTCCGCCTACATTTCTGGGTTTTATCAGACAAACCTGTAAAAATTTCGCACTGCTTCGTGGCGCTAAATAACTTAAGTACCTACTATATCATGGCTACAGGCTACAGCACCTACTATAAATCCATATTGAAATACTGCAAGATTGTTTTTTTCATATTGTAAGCTGCATTTTTTTCATATTTAAATGCTGCAATATTTTTTTCTTTCGTAATTTCAGCAGAACTTAACTTAAAATTTCGGCGACGCCCCTGTGAGTTGGTTTTAAGTAAGCGTTATTGCTACATGTTTGTGTATATTCTGTAGCATATACGCTACGGAGTGTCTCGTTTTTATGTTTTTTTGACAACATTCTTTTAAGCTAAAAAAAGCAAAGTAAGGCGACCGGCCCAATGCCGGGGCGAAAAATTTGGGATACCTTTTCGCCAAAAAAGTTTCCCCCAACACTGTACATATGGAAAGGTGCAAAACCAGATCCAAATTCAATGCAGCTTAATTTTCTTACATTTTAATTTTTGCTTGAAACTGCAGATTTGTTCGACAAAACATAAACAAATTCCGTATAAGACAATGTCGTTGATCTAATTCAGAGTTAAAATATCATGGTAAAATACGGGGGAAGATCAACACCTAGCTCCAAAGTTGTGAGGACACCACCCCCCCAGGTCTAAAGTTGAGGGAGCGAGTTGCCCATTGCTCCCTCCCCCCCGGTTCCAGTCCTGTCTTGTCTTGAATTTCTGCAGACACTCGCAGACAAGTAGACGCAAAATCAGTAGTTACTGACGTCACGCATCTCAGCTGACAAACGCACTGACGACAACAGCTCGAACGCGGCCAGACGAAGCCTCTCCTGGACGGAGAAGACCTCATTGATTGTTTCCGTTCGGTATCAAAGTAAGCTTGACGGTAATATCCGTCCGCCGCCGTCCTAGGTGATATTGACCGAATGGTTGTCATGCATTGTCACGCGCCTATCACATGTGTCAAAATATGTCAAATCACATATCATAATTCACACCATCATGATATAGTTAATTGCATTAAAATGAGTCGGAAACGGCTTTGAATATTAAATAAGACGGGACTGCCAATCTTGTCTATCTGCTTTTTTAAACGCCACCAAGTCTGACATTTCCAAAATAAATATTCAGGGAGTCGGGAGAAAATAAATGCATAGCTATGATGATCGCAGAGAGAAGAATGCCAGCCCTCAGTGCACCAGAACATACCAAATGAGAATGAAACAATCATTGGCGATATACCTGTGGATATTCTTTTAAAAAAAGTTATGAGCCAATGTGCTGTCGGGTTAAAAGCAATCATTGGCCATTCACCCAAAATTCGACATTTATTAAGTTGCTTAGTTACAAATTAGAATTCCCTGGAAGTGAACAAAAACGAATATCTTTAGTCTCGCTGTTCTAGGAAGTAGGAAATGTCTGCAACTCGCGCTGCACGCTCGTGCGGTTATTTCGTAAAACGATTCAGGCTCTCAACTATCACACTTACGACACTTATTTCCGTTGCTATTTTTAGACCATAAAGGTAAGAAAACAAAATTTTAAAATGATTACTACAGAAAAAAATCGAACCGAATCAGTCTCGAGACCCTGATTTAGCTTCTCACATGATATGAAAATCCTCCCTGTATTTATCTTCTCAAAATATCGTTAACGCCGCGCGGAAAATGCCGCTGAGACGGCATTATCAGTAATGATTTTCAGTTTTCACTTAAGTGGTGACATCGCAACTTCAGTACCATTAGGAGACCCAGCCCAGTGTCATGTCAGCACAATTCACCTGGAAAGGTTTGCTGCCGTGGAGGCCAGCAATCTCCACAGCGTTGGTGGCCAAGCCGTCGCTGTGGCGGCCAGGACCCGAGTGTTCACTGTTCAGGCACACATCAGGGGCGCTCTGGGAGCCGGCTCTGTGGCGTCCCGGGAGCCGGCTCTGTGACGCTCTGGGAGCCGGCTCTGTGACGCTCTGGGAGCCGGCTCTGTGACGTGACGCTCTGGGAGCCGGCTCTGTGAGGCTCTGGGAGCCGGCTCTGTGGCGTCCCGGGAGCCGGCATCTTGTTGACGCTCTTGGAGCCGAGCTTTTGTGACGCTCTGGGAGCCGTGCCTCTCTGACGCTCTGGGCTCTGTGACGCTCTGGGAGCCGGCTTTGTGACGCTCTGGGAGCCGGCTCTTTGACGCTCTGGGAGCCGGCTCTTGTGACGCTCTGGAGAGCCCAGGCTCTGTGGTGCCCCGGTAGCCGGCTCTGTGACGCTCTGGGAGCCGGTCTGTGACGCTCTGGGGAGCCGGCGCTCTGTGGCGTCCCGGGAGCCAGTTCTAAATCTCCACATCACCGAATAGCTGGCCACACTGCCGACTAGAGTTGCATAATTCTGGTCCCAGCGTCCCAGTGCTGGGACCAGAACTGGTCACGCCCGTGACTGCAGCTGCGGCTGGCCAGGCCAGCATCATGGGATTAGCATTGTGACTAAAGCTGTGACTTGCCAGCTCATTCGGTGACAGTGACAAGGCTGTGACCAAACATTTCGGATGTTCTGCACCTCTGCTGCCGATCCCCGAGGCGCCGCCTCGGAGGCACGCCCGACTGACGGGCTATCGATCGAATGACACCAAACCTCTCAGGCCCCGAGGCGAAAGCGGCTTGGCCAGTTGAAGAGCGCCACGTCAATTTTGCGCTGCTGCGCCAATTCGGCCTGTTGCTGTCGAAAGCAGAGCGCAAATTGGATCGCGGCGGTAACTTGACGGGCCTGCCGACAATCAGACGTGTCGTTCGGCAAGCCAGGCTGATGTCAGTGTGATAGCTCTCTTGGTAAACGGTAACATATAGTGGTAACAGGACAGGACGACATTGTCTGCCGCCTGGTACAGGTAAAACAGTGCGGTAACAGGACGGAACTGCCCATTTACAGGTAACATTTGTGTTAACAGGACAGGATACTTGACCAATTTTGGTACTGCCGACCCTGAATGGTACAGGTAACAACAGTGGTAACAGGACAGGACTGCCCATTTACAGGTAACATTAGTGTTAACAGGACAGGACTGCCCATTGCCTGCCGCCTGGTACAGGTAATAACAGTGGTAACAGGACAGGACTGCCCATTGCCTGCCGCCTGGTACAGGTAACATTAGTGGTAACAGGACAGGACTGCCCATTGCCTGCCGCCTGGTACAGGTAACAACAGTGGTAACAGGACAGGACTGCCCATTGCCTGCCGCCTGGTACAGGTAACAACAGTGATAACAGGACAGGACTGCCTTTAAGGCGCAGCCAGCCGCCAGCTGTACCAGCCTGCCACCTGGTACAGCTGACATCAATGGTAGCAGGACTGCCCGGGACAGCTGATCTGAGCGACAACAGGACGGTTTGGCGTACAGTTGGCGCCAGTGGTATTATCATCAGGGCTGCGGAGTCGACATAATTTTAGCGACTGCGACTCTGTCTCCGTCTCCGGCCTGAAGACAATCGACTCCGACTCCGACTCCAACTCCGACTCCAACTCCAACTCCGACTCCGACTCCGACTCCGACTCCGACTCCGACTCCAGCTTCGTCTCCGACTCCAGCTTTGTCTCCGGCCTCTATCCGTTCTCCAATCAAGCAATATCTACAATGCCATCTATTTTCTCCGTTTGTCTTTATTTTTAACAGTATGGAGAACATAACAATGCTACGCCGCCGTAGCATGGGCGGCGCGGCGTGCCGGCAGCATGTCCAGCCCAGTCGCGCTCGCAGCTCACCAGGCGGCGGAACACACCAAACGGCCACCGAGCGGCGCCACCGCAGCCAGCCGCCTCCTCCAGCCCGGCTCAGAACAGAGCGGCTTCAGAACCAGCTCGCTGCAGCTCGTCTTCGCTGAAGCAGTTGCTGATCTCGGATCCTGCGCTGTCTTACAGATGGTCAGTCGGCGCACCCAGCCCCACCAAATGTTGTACATTTATAAGTGATGACGTCACTAATGTCATGGTCCGTGGCCACACGAGCCATCGGTGAATTGCGATATTTTGGGATGGCCCCTGAAGATCCCATCAAGGATTTTTCGTTGATGGGGCTGCTCAGCAAAGAAGCCCGTTTTTTAATCGGACGTGCGGTTGCAGATATTTTAGCTTCTTAAAAGCGTCGCCACAGGCCGGGGCGGATTGGGCCGCTCATGTTTAGATTTTGTTCTTCATACACCACGGAACTCGGGAAGGACGAGCGTTCGCGCTCGCTCGTAATTAACGGCTTTGAAGGACCCGACTCACATGATTAATCAACCCCTTTGGTTAAAGAGAATAGCTCACCTTCAACACGTGTTTTTAACTGAGACATAATAATTTTAACTGAGATAGGAAGTGCAGACCGAACAATTATTTAAGTGTGATGACACACAAAATGTCAATGTGCTCAGTAGTTTTTACACAAAAACTAAATACAAATAGGAGTTAAGCGGTTTCGGTTTTTCGAAACGGTCAGTCATTGCTATGACGTTACAAACGGGACTGTCCAATACACTCTCCGACACGTCTCTTATCACTTCGATACTATCCGAGTACCGCGCTCAGCCGCCCGCGTGCCGCGACCGGCCCATGTCAGAGACTGTAGTAGGCGGGGCGACCACTGACGGCTTTATAATCCACTGCCTAGGGGCTAGGGCTGTACGAAATCATACGCCGTATAAAGAAAAAACCTGCTCACTCCCCCCCCCACACACACACACATCCGCCTTTTAATCCTCCCGACTGCCGATCCCATATCCTCTGTCACGCCGACGTTTATACCCGGGTCTGGTGGCCGCTGGCCACCGGGCAAGTGACGGCCCTCGAGCCGTCCCCCGGGAGTGGTGGCCGTCGTTCATGGCGTTGGCCCTCCTCGCAGCTTCGCCCTGCGGGGAAGGGCCTGTCCATGGGACGGCTGCCCGGTCAGCGGCTCATTATGACCCACTTTACCCCTTCTCCTTCATCCCATTGCTGCGCAATAGTTCTAACGGACTGAAGCGGTCTCTCCCTAACACCAAACCAAAAACCAATCACTCCCCCCTGGATGTCCATCTTTCGTCCAAATTTTTTTCATATTCGCAAAATCGCATTCCTAAGCTTGAGCTACTCCGCACTGCTGATTAAGGTCGGAATGTTGGTGCCATTCAGACAATATTTGTCCAGTCGAACCGATGTTCAAAACCATAGTCAGTGTCCATCCTCCCCGAAACTGTCCGAAATCATTTGTGTTGTCCGAATTGTCCCGAAAAGCGAAAAAATGTATGATATGAATGGTAAAAGCATTCAGTGTATCATTCCCAATATATGCATAAATATAGGCATTTGTGTCAAAATCGCTACAGTTATGATATCCGAAAGCCACAATCATCATATATCCATTTCTATACCGGAAAAAATGTATTGATTAAAAGTAACTGGGTTGGTGATTTTCACGACAAGCCATCTTTGGGTATTAGATATCCGAAAATGTCCAAAGAAATATGCTTTTGTCCGTCCGAAACCGAACCGATCTTCGGACAAATTCGGATTTCCGAAAATGTTTGCACCGATTGGCACCACATAGTGCGGAATGACCGCTGAAGTGACATAATACGACAATCAGCCATCACACTCAGTGCACAGTGCACACGCACGACAGCACACTGTGCTAGTTCGGATAATTATTACAGCCAGCACACATCGCTCGTAAATCCTCGTACAGACGGATTTCCCCCGCCAAAGCCCCATGACTAATGACTATCCAGCCTTAGGTACTTGAAATAACCGAACACAGAGGCCAATTGCATAAAGACGCTTGTGATTACAAACGCGAGAAAGTCATTTGCACGTCTCTTCGTTATTCTAGCAAGAGTTATTGGCAAAAGGTGTTCGTGACCTCAGATCACCTCAGCTGACCTTGCAAGATCACTGAGCAGCAACTGCACCTGAGTCATCAAAAATGAGCTAAAAAAGATGATTATTAAATAATTGACTGGATCCGATGCATATTCTCTGAAAAGGAAGCATGTGAATAGTTTCCCATTCAGTTATAATGGGGAGGTCATGCAACTGAATTGGCCTGAAGTCACTGATGAAACAAATTCGAGATACGCGAATTGTAGGTACTTAGGACCGTATACAATTCTGCAAGTTTTACATACATCCGACAAGCACTGCAGCTTTGGCACGACCACAAACATGTTTGGAGGGAAGGTCACATTTGGCGTGACTTGGTGACCTGACCTAAAATGACCTGAAGTCACCACTTTCACTAAGTGTGGATAATTTATGTCTGAGTAGCTGTGCAAACTCTGCCGGTGCTGTGTGACACTGTTTTTCGCTATTCTCCCCCAAACAAACTCAGGGGCAGAATGACCCACACTTTAGTAAGAGTTAAGTCACTATTCTGATAAATGCGGTATTTGTGTCTTCAAAGACAAGAAATTGCAATAGGTTAAAAGCTTTTGCAGATGGCATTGCCTGCGCTGACATTTAACAATTCCGTTGAAGACATGCATCATAAATAATTTTAACTGAGATAGGAAGTGCAGACCGAACAATTATTTAACAATTAATTATAGCATTGCAAAATGCAAATTAAAATGTCAGTTTCAGTGTTCTAGATAAAAATCAATCACATACTCAAACATTGGCTTGCGTATTGTCCACAAACGGCATGTGTACACAAAACTGTTTGGAAGCACCATGAAAAATCTCCGAAGAAATGGAAATACAGATGGACACCTAAATTTATCTTGTCCTTTTTGTGTTATCCATTCAAAGGATAAGCCCATTTAGGCTGCATTTATAGTGAAGAGGATAAAATGCCGAAAGCATGTGTTAACTTCGCCACCATCGATATTATGCAACGTGCTGCTCACCTGCCTTTATACAGGTACTATTTGTGAATATACTTTACATTGTTTACCAGCTCCTTCTCCCGAATGATTTTGCTGTGGGTAAGACTGAAGAGTCCTTACATAACTCGAGCTCGTGAAAGACGCCTTCACGTCTTTTGCAGATGGGATTGCTACGGGACTGCCCAATAAACTCTCTGACACCTATGGTCTCTCCTTCTTATCACTTCGGTAATAAAAGCACCACCATTAGCACGCGCCCTGAAGGGAAAATCCACCCAACCCTCCGGTTTTTTCGACAATAGTGAAAAACGGCGTCGGCGCCACCGTTTTTTGCAAACATGTTCGAAAATGAACTACCGGCATTATGTCTGATTCTTGGTCGCATGTCATCTCAGGTCAGGTCACCAGACCAGTTCACGTGGTAACCTCACCTCTAAAAAGTGTTTGGTTGTATGTAGACACAGTTTTAGAGCGATTGGTTTCAAACTTGCCATAAGGTCATAAATATAAAAAGCAACAATATCACATATTTATTATATTGGTGACCCAAGGTCAGGGTCAGTTTTCTGAGCACCAACACTTGGTTGTCAATAACTTTCGACAGAATGTAGATAGATGCGTGAAAACGGTACCAATGTGTTTGTCTCGTCAAGATACGTCTCATAATATGCAACATGACCTTGACTTGACCTTGATCTGAGGTCAAATTTCCAAGTTGAACTCACCTGTAAAAATAAATATTATTCGAAGCGCCTGGACGAGACAATTATTATGAGTCAAAAGAACTGTTTCATCCAAATAAGTTATAAAGTTATAAACATTTTTGATTGTATTTTTTGCAAAAAATGGCATTCAATGACCTCTTGAGCCTAAAATATTCACCTGAGCTCAAATTTGAGGACATTATGTCGA
>VOPJ01010314.1:0-46117 GCA_014673585.1 Semibalanus balanoides | reverse complement strand
TAACTAGGTCGCCGTAAAAGCGCATTAGTGAGCTGCTAATTTGGTTACCTTTTCATTCAATGGCTATTAGATATAGAGAATCGGCGGGCATATAATCACAAGCAGAACGCAACATATGTTTTCCACTCCATTGCGTAAAAAAACAATAAGGGTAAGGCCCGCAGTTTGATGAGAGCCAAAGTGCTTGCAAGTACGGGTCGTTTAAAGAGTGGAACGCGTATCAACTTTAACATGAACTATATTTTCGGTAGGACAGTTTTTTAACAAAATGTGATGAATTTACGATATATTTTTATCTCGTCTGTCGATTTCAAATGATAACTCCATTTTGTGTGGGAAAAGGGGAATATTTCTCTTTGGTGATTGCGCACTGCTCCAGTGGTACCCTACATCGACATCGACTTTATTTCAGCAGAAGTGGTCGAACTAAAAACTGTATTATTAGCCGTTTTCACGATGGCTTATTTTGCGCGAAATGTTTTAAAACATTTTAAAATGTTTAAAATGTTTTAGTAGTAGCCGCTTTCACGATGGACTTATTGACGAAACAATGTTTTAACCCTCGCCCTACGGGACCGTAGGGTGAGGGCTAAAACATTTCTCGCAAATTAGTCCATCGTGGAGACGGCTATTACTAAAAATATTTTAAAACATTTTAAAATGTTTTAAAACATTTCGTGCAAAATAAGCCATCGTGAAAACGTCTATAATTTGTTCTTTAAATTCAATGCCAACAATGGGTGTTATAAAAATAAGTCACTACCTATCTTTGTTCATGGACCAAAGCATAAATCCTTCCAATTACGTGATCAGCTGCGGGGGATTTCCGTCTGCTAACCACGTGGGCACCTCCACTAATAGTGACATTAATAGCCGCTCTGGTCGGTGCCAGGTTTCCTGATTCTGACGATATATCAGAGTCGTCGGCACGCCTCCGCATCAGATCTCCCAGCTCTCCGAGCCAACGAGACGGCTCAGCCGACGATGCTGGCGGCGCTGCAGCTCGATAGCTGCCGGCGGCCCAGGTCCGATGATCGGGTCGCTCCCACCGGCCGCGGCGGTGTTGCTGGGCCGGGCGGGCCAGCCGAGGACACATGCCGCTGTCGAGTCGATAGCATTCCAGGTCCGGCGAGCGCCGCTGGTGGCACCATGCGACTGACGACTGACGACTGACGACTGACGACTGACGACTGACGACTGACGACTGACGACTGACGACTGGCTTGGGACTGAGAAGGTCAAATATGTACGACTGGTCTTAGGACAGGACAGGGACAGGGACAGGGACAGGGACAGGGACAGGGACAGGGACAGGGACAGGGACAGGGACAGGGACAGGGACTGGGACTCGGGTTGGCACCGGGACTGGGACTGGGGCTAGGACTGGGACTGGGGTTGGGTAGCCCAGTGGTGACCAGTGTGCCTCCCGACTCCGCCCGACTCGGCCTGACTCGGCCTGACTCAGCCCGACTCGGCCTGACTCGGTCTGACTCCGCCTGACTCGGCCTGACGAGTATCAGGCGCTGACCAGCGAAGCGGCACCGTCTGACTGGACCCGACACATGGACTGGTTGATAATGATGAAGGCTGACAGGAACGAATGTCCGACAAGAACTGGTCGGCGATGCCAACGCCTAATGAAGACCAATGTCTGCTGTCGAGAACAGAGCGCGCGGGCAGCCCCAGCCCCAGGCGCCGATCATGAGGCTCACTAGCTCGGCCCCAGGAGACAGCCAGACGGCACCATCCACTGCCACCGCCCGCCGCCGTCCCCGCAGCGGCCGTTTTTGTGCGCGCCTCGTAATCCATCCGGCATTCCAGGGTGTCATATATTCCCCTCCCCCGCACCCCGCACCCCCGGCACCCCGGCGCGCTGCTCGCCTCGCGCGCCGGCTCGACGCGGCAGCCCCGCGGCCTCGCGCAGTGCTGGGCTCTGTTCATGTTCGCGGCGCGGTACACCTCCACTGTTGCGCACGCCGCGAAGCCTGTCTGCGGCAACACCAGCCTGACGTGGAAACCGACAGCGGCGCACGCAGGGGCTGCCAGACCGACTGACGGGCGATGCACGCCGTGATTGGCACAGCAGCCGAGGCACAGTACAGACTACAGCGTGCGTTCGACGTGACGGAGAAGACGGCTGGCGGCGCGACGGCAGGCTGGCGGCCGCTGCTCTGCCTGGCCGTCTTGGGCCGGCTCAGTCGCCACCCCCTCCCCTCCCCTCCGCCACACGCCCTCCATTCACGGCACTGGACGGCGCTCAAGGACAGCGGGCAACAGAGGCACCCCAGCCGTGTCAGGGTGGTGATGTAGGCCCTTGTTACTCGTGGTGACGGCCGACTGGCGCTCACCTGTGGCCGAGGCTGTGTGTGTGTACTGTATGTGGAATGTGGATTGTGGTGGACCCACACGGCTCCGTACGAGACTCTCTGTCCTGCCTCGCTCGAGCAGCTCCCAATGAGAAAGGTGTGATGATGAGAGAAATCGATCTGAGAGAGCGGTGGTAGGGAGATCACTAAGGCAGGACTCTACGTTGTGTCTTACCAGCATCGCATCGAGGACTACATGGCCCATGTGACCTGTGCCCTGCCCTGTGCCCTGCCCTGTGCCCTGCCCTGTGCCCTGCCCTGTGCCCTGCCCTGTGCCCTGCCCTGTGCCCTGCCCTGTGCCCTGCCCTGTCCCTAGTGACCTGTGCCTGTGCCCTGTGCCCTGTGACCTGTGCCCTGTGACCTGTGCCCATGTGACCTTTGCCTGTGACCTTGTGCCCTGTGGACCTGTGCCCTGTGCCCTGTGACCTGTGCCCTGTGACCTGTGCCCTGTGAACCTGTGCCCTGTGACCTGTGCCCTGTTGACCTGTGCCCTGTACCTGTGCCCTGTGCCCTGTGACCTGGCCCTGTGACCTGTGCCCTGTGACCTGCTGGCCCTGTGACCTTGCCCTGTGACCTGTGCCCTTTGAACCTGTGCCCTGTGACTGTGCCTGTGACCTGGTGCCCTGTGACCTGTGCCTGTGACCTGTGGCCCTGTGACCTGTGCCCTGTGAACCTGCTGCCCTGTGACTGTGCCCTGTGACCTGTGCCCTGTTGAACCTGTGCCTGTGACCTGTTGCCCTGTGACCTGTGCCCCTTTGACCTGTGCCCTGTGACTGTGCCCTTTGCCCCTGTGCCTGCCCTGTGCCTGCCCTGGCCCTGCCCTGTAGCCTGCCTGTGGCCGCCCTTGGCCTGCCCTGTGGCCTGGCCCCCGCCCCCCCCCCCCCCCCCCCATGTGGCTGCCCTGTGGCCTGCCCTGTGCCCTGCCCTGTGGCCTGCCCTGTGGCCTGCCCTGTGGCCTGCCCTGTGGCTTGCCCTGTGGCCTGCCCTGTGGCCTGCCCTGTGGTCTCTCCTGTGGCCTGCCCTGTGGCCTGCCCTTTGGCCTGCTCTGTTCAGGTCAGGTCAGTTTTACGGAATGTTCAGCCTAAATGTTAAGAGGAAAAATAACCAAACCGGTAAAAAACAGCAATTTTGTTGTTGATATCGTTGGACGAAGGTAAAAAGTTAAGGATTCTTAACAGTACTTTATTTACTTAAGCATAATGAAGAAGATCTTACTCTGAGTTAAGTTGAATGGAACTCCTAATTATGTAATTATCAAATGAAATAATCTCCCAAATTATGGGTTAACTTAGAATGAATATATGTATCCTCCATTATTGAACAGCTCAGTCTCTTATCTTTCAACTGAGACAATACTGCCCTTGAGATTCAGTACATTAATGCAATTTTGGCAACCGAAAGTTGCGGGTTTTCCCGTAGTGAAAGGCAAAACCACATAATGTAATGGGTCATCAACGACACTTGCAGTTTATTGCCACCGCAGAACAGCCCTGGATGATATTTGGTTATACATATTCACCAGCTCGCTAAATATTGGTTGTCATTAAACATTAGGGACGATACGTAGGGGATAGAGGGGAGAATCCGGACGCAGGAGAAGAGAAACATGTCAACATTATGCAGGTGGTCATCGATAGGTCACTTTTAATGTTCTGAAATTATTATTTTACATATTAGGCATTATAGATGGAGTCGCACATGATAATGGTTCTTTCTAGTCTGGTGTTAAACTGGGTGAAAGGAGGACCGATAAAACTCGATTTTCAAGAATGAGGCGAGTCCCAAATATCAAAACCAAAATGAATTTAAACTTTGCATATTTAGCCCGGCATTGACTGGGCGCCCTTTTTAACGTTGAACGCCCCTGAAGAACTTTAATAACTCAAAAACGGTTAGACGTGGACCGAGATGGTAAGCGTAAAACTTAATTCAACTGTGATATTAACATAGACAACCAGTGTCGATATGTAATGATGGGTGAATGTTGATTCAATATGGCGTCCGAGAAAATGTGTTTTGAATTGTTTGTGTCAAATGTGGGGTAAGACGTTTGCTCCGGGTGGCTGTCTTACCCCATCTCAGCATCATGACTTGTGTTTAATGTTATACAAGGCGTGACCATCTTACCCCTCGAGAAAACCCGTTTTACCCCCATTGGGTGGGAAAGACGGTTTTTGCACACCTTTCGAAAATTGGCAATATCAGATTTATTAACAATTACAAAGGACTAATTTTCAAGCAAATTGAAAGATAAATTTTGGAGGTAGTAACATGCCAAACATCAGACTTTTTGGCCGTATTTAATCTGGCCGAATAAGGCTTCAAAGTTAAGGTGGCCGGCATACCCCACTCTCCCCTACTCATGACGACACAATTTGAAATAACTTTTTTTTGCTTTTATCGGCAAGATACAGATAAATAAATGACAGCAATGTATTTCTGAGACAAAATTAATCCAGCAAAAAAACTTTATTATTTATATTTAACAATTTAGCATTTTAAAATTGTATGTCCTTACGTTGACCTTAGCTTGACAATAACTTAATTTCCATGAAGTCAGGTGGTAAAATGAGTATCATTCATCCATAAAACATGTGTTGCATGACTTTCGTAGATATGTTGTGTATAGTGACCCTTTGTGAACTGACCTTGACCTTGGTCTTTACCAACAATCTCACATTAGGTCATGCAGGGATGTGTATCATACCTTTGAGATAATTTTGGATGATCATGGTTGCAATCGAAGGCTTTGGATGGATAGTACGGCCCATAAACTAAAGCACCTCGTTTTTTATCTTTGACCTGACTGTGACCTAACATGTAACCTCATTTGGAAACTTTCGAACGTAATTTATATTCGTCTCCGTGAGCGCTTTCGAATGCCTTCTTGTGCGTCTCGCTGCAATCATTGGTTCGGAAGATAACCAGGGGGCGTTAAAAAAACAGTCAATGGTGTTCAGATCAGATCCCACTCAATGCCGGGTTAACCATCGCCTGGGTAGGGGTGGATGCCACCCCCTCGGTTTTTCAAAAATTACTCACGTAGTTATCAACTGATCACGATGAAACTTTCAGTACCCTACTCCTAAACAATTTGACACATAATCTGAAAATGTCGAACTCTCGACTTTCATGTCCCGTGACCTATGACCTGTTTCTCAAGGTCATGTCAGGCGCAACTGGTGTCTCGTAGTATCGATCCTCGTTACATGTGCATTTTCCGACTGTTTGATGTTCATGAGCATATGCACAGGTGTTTCCGGGTGACAGTTGTGGCTTCCGCTGAAATTGTGACCTCTACTGACCTTTTCTGAGGCTAACCGAAGTCACTGACCTCCGATGACCTATTTTTTTTGCTTCTGGCCGTTTCTAAGACAGTTTGTGATGCTGATTTCAAATCTGGGATATATTTTTTATATAATTATATGTTTCACTGGGGTCATGCGCTTCCACAGATCAACCGAGGTCACTGACCTCAGATGACCTGACAAGACCTTTTGGAAAAATTGGTAGTTTTTTAGGTCATTTTGTGACGATGATTTCCAATTTGGCATGTATAAAGCATACTTAGCCGCCCTGCCGGCCGGCTGGCCAGACGAGAGCACGAGTGCAGATGTTCTTTCACCATTTGGGCTTAATCGGTATTCAATTTTCACACATTAACAATTTGTGACATTTGGGTCATTGACATGACCTCAAAGGTTACCTTTTGACCAAAAACCTTAAAATTTGATGTCAATGGCTTCCTCTCGTCACCAGCAGCACGATTGTTTTTTAATCGAAGCTCTAGCGCAATTAGGGGCGAAACGCCAAGGGGGGTCGTACCAAACCCCTACCCAGACACGCTTCACCGAGACCCTACCCGGGCGAGGGTTACAGACTACAGAGACAGTGTCCCTTTAATGGCCCCCAGCATTCTAAATACCTTTTTCCTAGATTTTATACGACCTGAGGCCTCTTGCACCAAATAATCTACCCGGGTAAAAAATTATCCAACCCACCATATAAAGCTACCCAGCGGATATTTATTTCTCTGCACCAAGTGAAGCAGCCAGAGTTGACTGGCCTTCGGTTGTGCAAGATAAAAAATTATATATATCGCTGGGTTAGCTTGATTGGTGGGTATGGTATTTTTTACCCGGGTAGATTATTCGGTGCAAGAGGCTCTGGGTCTGACACTGATGTCTTACACTGTTTTACACGAAACCTTTTTTCCTTTCAATCTTGCTCTAGTTTCTGGCCGACCCAATTGGCATACTCATGTTTACTGTAACCCGTCCAAGCGTGCATAACCTTGTATTTTACTCAAACTTGAATTGCATCTACCATGCTCATGCAGACCACTTAACCCTATTCCTGGGGGATGAAAAGTATACGAATTCTGTCGGGGGGGGGCTCATTCGGCCCCCCCCTTCGATCTCCGCTGCCATAAAGAGCTAGAAACATGAAACTTGGTGTGTGACTAAGGTCGACAATGAAACTCTGTTTTGTTAAATTTTTGGTGACCTATGGGTCATTATCTTCAAGCAAATGACGTCATCAAAAATATTTTGTCAAACATGATATTTTCAGAAACCTTGCCATTATCTCGGAAACTATTGGCAGGCTAGGAGGAATCCGAAAAAAATCACTTGTAAAGCTTTTTAATTGTCTTTCACGACTGAGGCATCAGAAATGACCTTCAGGTCAATGGTTTGGACTGTAGAGGTCAACAAATGTTTAAAAAACGTTTTCAGCAAATGTTGTTGGTTCATAACTGTTAATCTAAAGTATATACAGCACTTATTTTAGGTAACATCGTGTTTCTCTCTCATTTCGGTTCGGAATCATATCAACTTTGTCAAATTCGAAAATTTGACCCGGGTCAAGTCAAGGTCAAGGTCAAGGTGACGTAAGTGGTCAAAATGCATATCAAAAGACGCGTAATTGACGAGACAAACATTTTGAGATCATTTGTGCGTCTCTTAATGTTCTTCACGAGTTAATGCATAAAAAGGTGTTTGGTGACCTTTGAATGACCTTTCAAAAGTCACTTGGACTAAAAAATTCATCCTTTCATCAGAATGGCCTAAGATGGACATGATACTGAAATAGTTGGATTGATGCAATGCATTAACCCTCGTTTTTTCATTTTTTCATCAGATACTTATATTGGAAGGTTAGCATTTGACCTGACATCAGGTCATCAAATATTTAGATATCACCTGAACTTTCAACACATATTATTTTGCATAGTTTTCTCTTCATATACAATCCGGTTGGTGGAAAACGTTTGAAATAAAAAATCTTGCATCATTTTGTGCAAAAAATTAAGTTTTTTCAAAAATTTGGATTTTCCAAAATTCAAATTTTTGAAATTCCGCAAGATAGCACATCTGAAAGAACAATCAATTCCTACCGATGTCTGTTTTTGCAACACTTCTCTCAACACAGATACTCTCCATGAGTGCTTAACCATGCACAGATTTTGTGTCAAACGCCGACACGCCCCCCCTAAAAAACTGTCCTGGACCCCCTCCTAATAATTCAATTTGGGAAAAAAAAGTACACCATTCGATGCGCAAATAAATGTTAGGAAAAAGCCAGCAAGTTTGAAGATCTGAGTTAAGATTATGAATGGACCGGACGCGAAAACCCAAGGGGGGGCCCGATTCGGCCGCCCGCAGTAATAGGGTAACTCGCTTGTCCAGATCTGCAGTTACTCAATATACTATCCATAACGTATAATCAGAAATCTGCAATGACGAGCTCCATTTCCGCTCTACACACACCAGCTGTTCCACACCGAAAATCCGCCTCGGCACCACTATTTATGGCGCTCGTCTGACGAAGTGCGGCGCATCTGATCGGGGCGGCGGCGGCGGCGGCGCAGGTTCGGTGGCTAACCGTTATCCGGATCGGCGATCGAGCGCGCGCGCACCCTGCCGGCCGGCCGACCAGACGAGAGGCGAGACGGGAGAGGAAGTCGTTGACCCGATTGGAGAGTGAGGCACAGGCCGCCGTGCAGGTGGCTACGAACTGGCGGCTTATAGGCGGGATAGAGGGGAGGAGAGATGGGAGGAGAGGGAGGAGAGGGAGGAAGGAGGGAGGAGAGGGGAGGAGAGGGAGGAGAGGGAGAGAGGGAGAGAGGGAGAGAGGGAGGAGAGGGGAGAGAGGGAGGAGAGGGAGGAGGGAGGAGAAGGGAAGAGAGGGAGAGAGAGGGGAAGAGAGGAGAGAGAGGGAGAGAGAGGGAAGAGAGAGGGAGAGAGAGGGAAGAGGGAAGGAGAGAGAGGGAGAAGAGAGGGAGAGAGAGGGAGAGAGAGGGGCAGAGAGGGAGAGAGGGAGAGAGAGGGAGAGAGAGGGAGAGAGAGGGAGAGAGAGAAGAAGAGGGAGAGAGGGAGAAGAGGGAAGAGAGGGAGAGAGGAGGAGAGGGAGGAGGGGAGGTAGAGGAGGAGAGGGAGGAGAGGGAGGAGAAGGGGGAGAGGGAGGAGAGGGAGGAGAGGGGAGGAGAGGGAGGAGAGGGAGGAGAGGGAGGAGAGGGAGGAGAGGGAGGAGAGGGAGGAGAGGGAGGAGAGGGAGAGAGAGGGAGAGGGAGAGGGATTCACAAGTC
The DNA here is from genome assembly GCA_014673585.1 of Semibalanus balanoides. NCBI lineage: Eukaryota > Metazoa > Arthropoda > Thecostraca > Balanomorpha > Balanidae > Semibalanus > Semibalanus balanoides. Next base: position 37,162 of record VOPJ01010314.1, on the reverse strand, counting down.
ATGATATAAACTATCATGTCACAGTCCCGTCAAGGTGACCTCTGCGGCATAGTGCATATCCTTTGGCCGAATTCACCTCTGGAAAATGGCTTAAGTGTTTACTGGTCAGTTTATCTGACAATGCTGAACTTAGCCCAGCTGTCCTCTTGGTCCAAACCCCCCGGTATCACTTATTACATATTGGCTTGGCCATAATGATTCCATGTAGGTACCTAATGGTATACTTTGCATTCGAGGTGTATGGTATACCTACCTACTTGTCTATACATCTGGGAACTACTTAACTGTGACAACACAGTGAAGCGGAACGCCGGATCTTCCTTCAAAGTCAACTTAATTTATAGAAGCTTTCACCATTGCCAATGTATGTACAACTTGTCTTGCTATTGTATCAATCAACCAAACATCTTAATCACGGTTTTTAGCACGTTCTGCGCATGCAAACGAAGGATTAAGAATGCAGAGGTGATCAGCATGATATTACAATATAATTAAAATGGTTTATATATCATTGCATGATGTAACGTTTTGTGTTTTCTTCTCTCATTGCATAGCATAATGCGATATTTCGTTTTACTTATGAATTGCGTGCCAGCGAAGACTCCATTTTTCGGCAGTAGTTCATTGCAATGAGGTAGATCCCTGAATACGAGATGATACCTACTCACCTCGCACCTAAACTTATATTTCCTGTACGTGCACAATCACATGGCCCAACCAGGGACGCAGCCTGACCTTCGGCAAGGGGGTACGGCATCCTCAGGAGGCCCCCTCGAAAGAGCCCCCCGACAAAAAAATAAAATATTCCCGGATTTAGGCCACTTTATTTTGCAGGGTCCCCAAAAAGTCGCAAAAGGGACATCGACGATAATTTTGTCTGTGAAAGTCGGCTCAATGGGGGAGGGGGCACGTACCCCTTCTACCCCCTGGCTGCGCCACTGGGTCCAACCATCGTTCACCAGCCTGAATTCAAGGAAATGTTTCGCGTTTCTCAAAGATGTCAAATATACGCTGGTTGTAGTGCAAAATATGAAGTCAGTGCTGCTGAAAACGATGGTGATATTTGTTTGTCGAAAATCATTTGTTTAATGACGTCAATATTGAGCTATAGAGAGCTAGGTATAGATAGTAATCGTACTCTTTTAAGACAATTCTGACGACCTGAATACCAACAAGTCTTTGCTATCGTACTCGCAGCAGGTAATCCAGCCAAGGTTCGAGAAATACAAGTAGTTTGTATCCAGGACTAACAATCTTGAAGTGGCTGTCAGCCAATCAGCGGCGGGACTTGCAATAGACGCCCTTTTGCAAGTTCACAATTTAATTGCTTAAAAACGATTAAGTTTAGGGAAAAATGGTTCGAGTAATTTTTTTGCCTTTCAATAATGGCCAAAGATAATGGCTATCTATGTTTCGAACCAAGATAAAGGTGCAACATTCCTTTTAAGAACTTGTTCTGAGCGGTACTAGCATTGGAGTTCAAACTTCGGTGATGATATTGTTATAGCGTAGATAGTATTCTGTGAAGGAACCCAGGGAGACGGTGTACGTTTATCCATGATACTCAGTGGTCAGGCAGCAGTGTATGATACCGATTATGGCATAGGGCCGAAGTCCGACCTAGGCATAGCTCCCCAGAAACGAGGAGGAAAAACTACGTAAAGTAAATATTAACATTCTCTCGTGTTAACACATGCAGTAATGTAGAATTTGAAGTATGGTCTTTGCAGTCAGTCACGAATAATTATTAATTAAACTTAAGTTTAACGTTTGTCGTCGCCTCCAATAAACCGGAAACAATATGACCTTATATGCATAACGGGACATGACCATTTTTTAGTAATGAAAAACAATATTAAGTTGATAAATGGTGTCTCCTAAAACCCATTTAAAAGCGACATAAGTTGTCAAAAAGTATATCACAGGCATCAGCAATAGCTTTTGAGTCGACATCGCTCGCATCATCGGTACGGTTTGCGACTGAAATAGGTTCTATTGGGCAATTAATCTGAGTGGAAGAACTACCACTGACGATCCAGCGGATATCGATATTTTTCGCAACGGATCTGTTTACGTTCTCGCTCCTTATTTGGAGGGAAAGAGGTGGAGTACGTCTCCGGTTGATACAAACATCCGCTTCACGAAAAGATACAGCCCCATCAGGCCAAATACGAACAAATGTCCGGAAACCACAAACCTCGGTGTTTCTCAGTATCAGCGACAAACAATGAATATCACAAAAATCTGAGTATTTACTTCCAGGAAATGATAATTGAAGTTTAAACAACAATCCGCTATACATATATAAGCTTATAGTTGAGCACAATAAGTGCATTCTACTATACAAGCCCATCCACACGCAATTAAACTAAGCTATGTTTACTGTTGAATGTATACACATATGGATAATTATGATGCACTATTACTTTTGCAACGGTCTCGAATACATTTTATTGTATTTTGTTCAGATCAATTCATGCATTAAAGGATGTGTGTCTACTGTTTTGCAATGTTCAACATATTTGTAATACGGTAAGAGTAGCTATTTGGAGTTCTTTGCATGCCTGGTAAAGTGTCCTCCAAAACTTGAAAGGATTAAATGTCCCCGCATCCCAGATTTTGAAAAAAGGGTGTTTGATTGTATTGTCGAATACGATGAAATTCACATCTGGAGCCCCTTTAGTTAAATTTTGGTTACATTGATTTTGCTTCTTTCTTGTTTCGATATCGATGAAAAGATCACCACTACAGTGAATGGAATCAGAGAGAAGATGTTATGTAAAACGGCGCACCTAAGACAACACACAACCAAACAATGTAAACCAGCCGTCGAAAAAATGGCCGTCGAGGTTCTGTTCGGCTGCTGCTATCGGCGCTCACGAGCCGTTCTGTCCAAATGCTATTGCCCGGCGCTAGCGATATGCTAGCAGATTTGTATCGATATTTCGATATTATCAATGCTCCTAGTAGTGGTAGGCCTTCTAGGATTCTACCCGATAATTTTTTGCTTATACCAGCTAGCTCCTGAGGTCTTTTCAATATCTCAGCAACAGCCAACACTAGTGAATATGGTGAAATTAAAGGCATGGTTCGATTCAGAAAATTATGTTTAATAAACCATTGTCAAAATTTACCCCGAATAAGCGATGTCAGTAGACAGAGACACACTACCAGTGATAGACATCATAACTAAAAATGTTGTTACGTTACTTGTTACTCCGGTACTCATAAAGAAGTTCCGTTGCTCGTTACTCCGCTACTTATCGACAAATTTAACGGAAGTTCCTTAAGTCCGTTACTCCGCTACTTTAGCTTAACGCGCGCACTGGACTGTTATGCCTCTCCCCTCACATGCTTTTTGTGAATAGCTAAAAAACGAAGCGGAGCAGGGCGGTGTTTTTTATGCGACATTTAAGTCAACACAATAACGGATCGTCTGCCAAAAAAATCGGTGATATCCTTTTAAAGTTATATGGATTTTAAATCCAAGATGGCAGTCAGAATTATGCTCATATGTATGTTTATAAGGGAGAGTGCCCACCAGCGAACAACCCCTTTTAAAAAATATGTCTAGTGGCTTTGCTTTTTGTCCTGGAACATGAAACTTTGTCTAGAAATTGCTTAATATAATGCTAAGGAATAGCGATAAGCAAATAATTTTAACTTAATACAAAATGTGACTATAAACAAATTTCATTTTTTGGACCTACTGTTCACTGGTGGGCATGAATATCCATCAGCGAACAGGGGACATCAGTGAACAGGGGTTGAATCCCAGTGAACAGGGGATTCAACCAGTGAATAGGGAACTTTCACCATGAAAAGGTGGGCGATGGTGTTTATTTTTGATGCTCACTTGATGCTTGTTGATAATCTATTGATACTCGACACTTGTCAATCTCTGTGACACTCGACAATAATAAAACAACAGTTATAACAAATATATTTCAAGTTCAGGAAACGTTATCTACCAAAATGTATTCACATACGTCCTATAGTTGGAGACGTCCAGTAGCCCAAAGGTATAAGGTTGATTCAGTAGCCTAAGTTAAAATTATTCTGGAAAATATTGTCTTTGGAACGTTCTGGCACAGCACAAGGCATTTAACCTTGAATGCTACAAAGAGAGGGGGTCCTCATAGAACGAGAGGATTTCCTTGGACCTGGCCGTGGAGTCATTCGTGGAGTTAATCAGCCTATATCCTAATTCAATATATCTCCTGCATTCACAGTCGAAAAGTTGAGGTTTCCCGGAAGGAAGTTCACCAGTGAAACAGGTGTTCACTGGTGGGCACCCACCCTGTTCACGGTGGGAATGGGCATACAACAAAAATATTTTTAACTCCCGCGCACTGACAGGGGGTTCGCGCCGAACACCGAACTGCAGGGGGTTGATTTCCGCCCCCGGTTTTATCGTGAGATCTCGAAAACAACGCAACGTAGCGACAAGCGAAAAACGGCATTAGATAGCTCGAGACAAGTTCTATCGAAAGTATATCAGTCTTTTCTTAGATCAGGTCAAAATTGAGGTCACCAGTGGTCATCAAGGTCAGATTTTCCGGTTTTAGGACCCTGCTTCAGAAAAACCCGAATATCTCGGAAACTATGAAAGTTAGGAACAAATGGTCAAAGAAGCAATCGAAAGCTCTTGACTAATGCAGCCTTCGACTTGTTGTCCTCAGATTTTAGATAAGTCCAATAGTTTAGGCTCCAGAGGTCATGAAAGGTCAAAAACGTTTTTTTTGGCAAAGCAGCTTTTCGTGAATAGCATTTCACCTAACAAAGATAGGGAAATAATTTTGACGCCACCGTGTTTGTCTCGTCAAGGCGCTTTGACTTATGTAAATGTTGACCTGTTTAGGTCAACTGATAATTTGACCTCAGGTCAAGGTCATTTGATGACCCAAGTAGGTCATGTTGCATATGAGGCGACGCAGCTCGACGAGACAAACATATTGGTGTCACCCGATCGTCTCTATCTTCATGCTATCAATATGTATAAGCAAAACAATGCTGGTGATCTCAGATGACCTTGCAGAGATCGCTGAGCAATAATGGCACCCGGGTCATCATTCATGAGCTAAAGTAACATGATTCTGAAAGAATTTGCCTGATTCAATGCAGATTCTCTGAAAAGGAAGCATTTGTTTCACGTTCACTTATAATGGGGAGGTCAGGAAATTAACCTGACCTTTGGTCACTGATACGAAAAATCCGAGATGAACCAATCGTAGGTACTGATATACTGATAACCTTATGAAATCTTGCAAGTTTCAAATATTTCGGAAAAAGACTGTGGCTTTGGCACGAACACAAACATTTTTGGAGGTAAGGTCACTTGACGCGACCTTGTGACCTGACCTGAGATTACCTATAGTCAAAACTTGTTTTATAGGTGGCGCTGCGCGCTGCCGTTTCTCCGCTACTCCTGAAATATCTGAGGGGGCGGATATCAACCCCCTGCAATGCGCGGGTTAAAGTGCAAATCTGAGAGGGACAAATTAAATGGCTGTTGATGCTTGTTGACAATCCATCTATGACATTCAAGTCATTCAATGGACATTGCAAAATGTGCCACTTACGTTAATCTCACTGAATATAAAACATAACGTTTCTGGAAAGCAAAAAACATTAATCGAAAATCAAACCGCAAACACAACAATTAACGGTTTGGATCCTGACAGAATAAAATGAGAGCAGCCATTGCTGCTAACAACTTTCAAACCATACAATCGCTTAGTGTCAAGCTACTACCACCTGAGATACCAGACATCGATGAAAAGCATCGCATTGCTAACATATAGGCAGGAGGGGACCCGTGTTCAGTGTTTCACTGTAAGGCACCTGTCTCGCATGGTGGGTCACTCTGCCCTACTCTATTTCTGCTCGTGCTCATACTCATTGTTCATGTCATAATCGTAGGCCGGTGAACGCGATATCTTCGGAACCCAACAGTCGGAATCGGGATTATTCAACACGCGCATTCGGTAGCCAATGTCAATGTTCATTGACAGACACAACTTTAGACACATTGCTGATGAGAGGATTCCGAAATGTTTCAGTTGGCCAGATTTGACCTTCGTGACCTCGTTTGACCTTGGACATATTGACCTATGGTCACACAAATTTCAGAAAATGTATATAATAAGAGCACCTAGCTACTCTGTAAGTTTGGTCGTTCTAGATCTCATACTTTCGGAGATCTCAAGGGGGGACAAAAGTGCCCCCCTCTCCAGTGCACGTCAGCCACTAATGCTCATACTCATACCCTCTTGCGTATAACCCTCTCCAGTGCACGTGTTAACCCTCGCCAGTGCAGGGGTGGATGCCACCTCACCTTCGTTTTATCGAGATAACTCGCTATTTATCAACCGAGTTGCAATGAAAAACGTCTCAGTATCAGTAACTTTATAACCATTTGACACGTATGCTGAAAATTCGCCAGCCATCTTCTGCCACGTCCCCCGTGACCTCATGCTGGTTTTCTATAAAAGACCGCGTCCGGGGTGGTGCTTTCGGCGCCACCTTTCCTCGGGCCGGGGGTGTTTCGCACACCCCTCCTTCAACTCGGCTCCTATGGGACCTGACATAAACCCCAAAAAGTACCGTTCGACGAGCTCGTCAAAAGGGATTTGGAAACTATTTCGGTTGAAAAATTTTCTAGGTCAATATAGAGGCACCAGAGGTCAACAAAGGTCAAATTTTCGTCAATTTTCCAGATTAGGCGCACATTAAGCTCCAGAGATCCCAAATATATCTCGGAAAACATAGGATAGCTAGAGAAATAGTTAAGAAGAAGCATTATATAGATTACTTTGAAATTTGCATATCGCAACCTTTATGTCCCTCAAATTGGAGCTCAGATCAATAGTTTAGGCTCCAGAGGTCATAAATGTCAAAAATGCAGTTTTTGGTAAAATAGTTTTCCCTGAATAAGCATTTTACTAAAAATGACACATAAAATGATTTAACACTATCGTGTTCCTCCTCGGCACAGCGCTTTGAAACATATAACTGATGACCTTCGTAAGGTCAACGCTTCAAAATTTTTGAACCTCAGGTCACACCGGTCGATTTGGGACCCAGATAGGTCATGTTGCATATGGGGCACGCGTGACAGACGATACAATATACAAGTGGTGTCATCCGCTTTACGTCTCTATCTTTCATTATATTCAGAGTTATTAGCATAATCATTGCTGATAGACCTCAGATAGACCATCAGAAGACCTTGTAGGAAGGATCTTTAGCAAACCAATCGCAGCCTGGCATTTAGAATGAGCTACAAAACATGATTTGTAAATAATCAGCCTGATTCCAAGGTGCATAACTTTTCAGAAATAAGAGAAGCATCCTGTTTATTTTTTCCTAGTTTACTTATAACGGGGAAGGGTATTGTGTTCGAGGAAAATTGACCTGACCTTAGTTCCACCGATATCTGGAATTCCGAGGATATAGCACAACTTTAGATAGTCTGCCCTCTTATGAAACCCTGTAAGTAACTGAAACCAATCTGCAAAAAAACTGTGGCTTTGGTGAACCGCAAACTTTTTCGAGTGGGGTCACTTGACCTAGCCTGGTGACCTGACCTGACATGACCCTAATTGCAAAACTTTTTTGAAAGCTGTACACAAGATAATCGAACAGGTACTAGAAAATTTGGCCGGGGCAGCTCCGCGCCGCCGTTTTCCCGAATCCAGGAAAAACCTGAGGGGGGGTGTCTAAACACGCCCCCCGGCCCGCGCGGGTTAAGTAGTATGTCAGACTTCAACTGGCGTCCCGTTATCAAGCTGTAACGTGCACTTTCCAAGTGTTTCTTATTCAGGAACATATGAACAGTTTAAAGGAAATAGTTTACCCTTCGATTTTTTTCAAAAACAATTTGATTATATTTTAAATACAACTTCTTTTAATAATGAAAATAGCCATACATCGCGCCGATTCCAGGGACAGAAGAACGTAAATTTATTAATTTCATACAAAATATAATGCGTACTCTCACGAACGTCAACGCCGGTCTCAGCCAAATCAGACTTGTCGGAGTATAGGGCTACAGCGTATAAGGATTATAGCTCCTCTGCACTACACGTACTGCTGGGCCTCCTCATGCACCGCAGGCTGTGTGTCGAGAGCTGGCCTGCCAGATGCAGTAGCCTCTTGCCCCAGGCTGTGTTGAGGCCACGAATGTATCCTGACACAATGTTAAACAATATATTTTCCGGGAATCTCGATGGAGAGTATCGGTTTCTGCAGCACCGCAGAAAAACTCTGGCCAGGTTTTTTAGGAGGGTCTTTTTCGAGACTACGTGGCCTCGAAGCAAGAGATACTTCCTAGCGTCCATATAGTTCAGTAAATATTCCCATGTGTGAAAGTGTGAAACTAAATTTTCTTTTAAAACAGGGACATTTAATATGTGTTTTTTTCCACTGGACCCATGACCCTCGGTTGGGATCCCTTTACTTGATCGTTAGGTCAAACGAAGCCACTGGCCTTCAATGACCTGATATGACTCTGGCAGTTTCTATGGCATTTGGTGACGCTGATTTCAAATCTGGTATCTGTTTTAAATAATAATATTGTCCACTAGGGTCATGTTCTTGCACAGGTCAACCGAGGTCAATGACCTCAGACGACCTAAGATGAGATTTGTTCGATAAGAGATCGGTTCAAATGCTACTTCTATTTTCCGCAGCTGCTTAGTGGTGCCCGTCCTCTTCACACAGTGGCCATAGTGGCCCATTATCACATAGTGGCCCATTATCTCAACACAAAAATACAGGAGTAACGGAGTAACGGACTTATAAAGTAACGGAAGTTACTGGGTCTGTTACCGGTTTGAAAAGCAACGAGATCGTTACTCCGTTACGGAAAAAGTAGTTCCATTAGTAACGGAGTAACGGAAGCTGCACACCACTGCACACTACCTTTATCAGTATTTTGTCACGACTAATGAATAGGGGACACCACTCCACGGGCTAAATCAAAATGGGATAAGGATGGCAACAAGGACTGGAGAAGAATCTACTCAGTACCTTTCACAGGCGAAGGAACAGGGGCCGGGGGGCCATGACCCCCTCACTTTTCGGCAATTTTCTGTTGCTGACATCTGTTCATATACTTGGTGAGAAAAGTTTGTGATGGCAAAAGGTGTGCCAAGACGAAAAGAGCCCAAATCTGCAAGTACATCTTCCATAGGGGGTTGGGTTTCTCTCAAGACGAGATCAAAGCTTCACCCCCCCCCTGCCACCACTTTTCGTGACGTTCCTATGTCCCTGGTACCTTTTACGATTACCAGTTCCACTAAGCTACAAAGCTTACAATACAGGATTACTCACAGATATTTCCCAACCAGACGTGTTGTATGCGTAAGAGGTGATCTCAAAGATCCTTTCTGTAATGAATGCGGTGAAACTGAAACCATGCAACACTATTGTGTAGGTTGCCATAAAATAAGATTGTTTTGGAACGTAGGTACTTGTGGCGAAATTAATCCAAAAATTAAACCATGTCATCGTTTCCATGCTAAGGTAAATGATATAATATTTGGTTCCCTAAAAACTGTGAGCGTAGTTAGTTGTGATAATTGGAAGCAATTCATTGTTAATCTGGCACTTAAAAGAAGAGCAGATATGATTGGACGATTCCATGTATTTTTTGTCGCAATATTATGTCATGGAGAAAATAATTGTTATGAAAAAGGGCAGAATGGATAAATTTAAGGCAAAATGGNGATTCTGAAATAATCAGCCTGATCCAATGCATACTTTCAGAATAAGAAGCATCTGTTTATTTTCCCATTCACTTATAATGGGGAGGTCAGGAAATTGACCTGACCTTAGGTCACCGATATCGAAAATCCGAGATATACAAACTTTAGATAGTCATGCTCTTATGAAACCCTGTAAGTACGAAACCAATCCGCTAAAAACTGTGGCTTTGGTGGAACCGCAAACTTTTTCGGAGGTGGGGTCACTTGACCTAGCCTGGTGACCTGACCTGACATGACCTATTGTCAAAACTTTTTTGAAAGCTGTACAAAAGATGATCGAACAGGTACTGAAAATTTGGCGGCGCTACGCGCCGCTGTTTTTCCGATATCCAGGAAAAACCTGAGGGGGGTGTCTAAACACCCCCGGCCCGGCGCGGGTTAAAAATATGTCTAGTGGCTTTGCTTTTTGTCCTGGAACATGAAACTTTGTCTAGAAATTGCTTAATATAATGCTAAGGAATAGCGATAAGCAAATAATTTTAACTTAATACAAAATGTGACTATAAACAAATTTCATTTTTTGGACCTACTGTTCACTGGTGGGCATGAATATCCATCAGCGAACAGGGGACATCAGTGAACAGGGGTTGAATCCCAGTGAACAGGGGATTCAACCAGTGAATAGGGAACTTTCACCATGAAAAGGTGGGCGATGGTGTTTATTTTTGATGCTCACTTGATGCTTGTTGATAATCTATTGATACTCGACACTTGTCAATCTCTGTGACACTCGACAATAATAAAACAACAGTTATAACAAATATATTTCAAGTTCAGGAAACGTTATCTACCAAAATGTATTCACATACGTCCTATAGTTGGAGACGTCCAGTAGCCCAAAGGTATAAGGTTGATTCAGTAGCCTAAGTTAAAATTATTCTGGAAAATATTGTCTTTGGAACGTTCTGGCACAGCACAAGGCATTTAACCTTGAATGCTACAAAGAGAGGGGGTCCTCATAGAACGAGAGGATTTCCTTGGACCTGGCCGTGGAGTCATTCGTGGAGTTAATCAGCCTATATCCTAATTCAATATATCTCCTGCATTCACAGTCGAAAAGTTGAGGTTTCCCGGAAGGATCACCAGTGACAGGTGTTCAACTGTGGCAACATCCCCTGTTCACGGTGCGCAAGTGGCTACAACAATATTTAAACACCGCGCACTGAGAAGGGGTGATCGGCAGCCGAACTACGACTGACAGGGTTTTATCCCCCCCGTGAGATTCGAAAACAACGCGATCGTAGCAGACAACGAAAAACGGCATTAGATAGCACGAGACAAAGTCTATCGAAGTATACTCCATCTTTTCTTAGACAGAGTCAAAACTTGAGGTCACTGAGTGGTACATCAAGGCGAAATTATTCCGTTTAGGACCCTGCTTTCAGAAAAACCCGAATCTCTCTGGTAAACTAGATAGTTGAAAAAATGGCAAAGAAGGCCCATCGGAAAGCTCTTGACAAATGCAACGCCTTGCGACTGTTGTCTCAGATTTTAGAATAATCAATATGTGTTACGGCTCAGAGGCATGAAAAGGATCAAACGTATTTGGCAAAAGAGCTTGTGAATGCATTTCACCTAACAACAAGATGGGAAATATTTTCGATGCCACCGGTGTGTCGTCAAGTGCACTTTACGTATGTAGTTGACCTGTTTTTAGGTCACTGATAGATTGCTCAGGTCAAGGTCATTTTGATGACCCAAGTAGTCAGTTGATATGGGCGAGGCAGCTCGACGAGACTAACAATATGGTGTCACCCGATGCTCTATCTTCATGCTATCAATATGTATAAGCAAAACAATGCTGGTGATCTCAGATGACCTTGCAGAGATCGCTGAGCAATAATGGCACCCGGGTCATCATTCATGAGCTAAAGTAACATGATTCTGAAAGAATTTGCCTGATTCAATGCAGATTCTCTGAAAAGGAAGCATTTGTTTCACGTTCACTTATAATGGGGAGGTCAGGAAATTAACCTGACCTTTGGTCACTGATACGAAAAATCCGAGATGAACCAATCGTAGGTACTGATATACTGATAACCTTATGAAATCTTGCAAGTTTCAAATATTTCGGAAAAAGACTGTGGCTTTGGCACGAACACAAACATTTTTGGAGGTAAGGTCACTTGACGCGACCTTGTGACCTGACCTGAGATTACCTATAGTCAAAACTTGTTTTATAGGTGGCGCTGCGCGCTGCCGTTTCTCCGCTACTCCTGAAATATCTGAGGGGGCGGATATCAACCCCCTGCAATGCGCGGGTTAAAGTGCAAATCTGAGAGGGACAAATTAAATGGCTGTTGATGCTTGTTGACAATCCATCTATGACATTCAAGTCATTCAATGGACATTGCAAAATGTGCCACTTACGTTAATCTCACTGAATATAAAACATAACGTTTCTGGAAAGCAAAAAACATTAATCGAAAATCAAACCGCAAACACAACAATTAACGGTTTGGATCCTGACAGAATAAAATGAGAGCAGCCATTGCTGCTAACAGACTGTCACATCATCGCTAGTGTCAGCTGACTACCACCAGACAATCGATGAAGCATCGCATTGCAATATAGCAGGAAGGGGGACTGTTCAGTTCACTGTAGGCACCATGTTCGCTGTGGGGTCCGCCCTACCATGCTCTGACCATACTCATGTCATTGGCAAACGGTGGCGGGAACGATATCTCGGAACACAACAGTCGGATCGGGATTATTCAACACGCCATCGTAGCCAATGTCAGTTCATTGACAACACAACTGTTAGACACATTGCTGATGAGAGTAAAATCCCGAAATGCTTCAGTTGGCGAGATTTGAACCTTCGTGACTCGTTTGACCTTGGACATAATTGACCTATGGTCAACAAAATTTCAGAAAAGTATTAATAAGACACCAGGTACCTGTAAGTTGTGGTCGTTCCAATCTCATACTGGTTCGGAGATCTCAAGGGGACAAAAGTGCCCCCTCGCCAGTGCACGTCACCGACTAATGCTCATCACTCCATCCCTCTTGCGTATAACCCTCTCAGGGCACGTGTTAAACCTCGCCAGGCAGGGGTGGAAATGCCACCCACTTCGTGTTTATCGAGAATAACTGCTTATTATCAACCATTGCCATGAAACGTTCATACGTAATTATAACCATTTGACACTAACTCCTGAGAATTGCCACCTTTCTGCCACGTCCGTGACCTATGACCTGTTTCTTAAGTGAAGTCGACGCAACTGGCGTCCCGATATGATGCCTGGTACGTGCACTTTCAAGTGTTTACTAATTCCAGGAACATTGAACATTCAAAAGGAAATAGTTCACCTTCGATTTTTTTTCTCAAAAAACAATTTGATTAATTTTCAAATAGCAACTCTTTAATAATGTCAAAAATCGCCATGCATCGGCGCCGATTCAGGACAGAGGACGTAAATTATTCAATTTCATCCAAACATATGCGTACCTCCGCAACGTCAAACGGCCTCACCGAATCAGATCGTAAATGATACGTCGCGAAGATTACTGCACAGCCCTCTGCCCAGCTTGAGCCACCAGTAGCCTCTGCCCAGGCGGGAGGCCCACAATCCTTCGACAAAAAAAGGTTAAATATTTCGCTTGGAGACCTTATCAGCCCAGGAAACTTGCAGTTAGGGGTTTTTCAACACGGGCTACAAAACTGCTATCTCAGTTCAAAACCCATGTTGAAGGTAAACTATTTTCTTTAACAGGTGACATTTATGGTTTTCACTGAGACCATGACCTCGGTTGACCCTTTTAGAGGTCAAACGAAGCCACTGGCCTTCAATGACCTGATATGACTCTGGCAGTTTCTATGGCATTTGGTGACGCTGATTTCAAATCTGGTATCTGTTTTAAATAATAATATTGTCCACTAGGGTCATGTTCTTGCACAGGTCAACCGAGGTCAATGACCTCAGACGACCTAAGATGAGATTTGTTCGATAAGAGATCGGTTCAAATGCTACTTCTATTTTCCGCAGCTGCTTAGTGGTGCCCGTCCTCTTCACACAGTGGCCATAGTGGCCCATTATCACATAGTGGCCCATTATCTCAACACAAAAATACAGGAGTAACGGAGTAACGGACTTATAAAGTAACGGAAGTTACTGGGTCTGTTACCGGTTTGAAAAGCAACGAGATCGTTACTCCGTTACGGAAAAAGTAGTTCCATTAGTAACGGAGTAACGGAAGCTGCACACCACTGCACACTACCTTTATCAGTATTTTGTCACGACTAATGAATAGGGGACACCACTCCACGGGCTAAATCAAAATGGGATAAGGATGGCAACAAGGACTGGAGAAGAATCTACTCAGTACCTTTCACAGGCGAAGGAACAGGGGCCGGGGGGCCATGACCCCCTCACTTTTCGGCAATTTTCTGTTGCTGACATCTGTTCATATACTTGGTGAGAAAAGTTTGTGATGGCAAAAGGTGTGCCAAGACGAAAAGAGCCCAAATCTGCAAGTACATCTTCCATAGGGGGTTGGGTTTCTCTCAAGACGAGATCAAAGCTTCACCCCCCCCCTGCCACCACTTTTCGTGACGTTCCTATGTCCCTGGTACCTTTTACGATTACCAGTTCCACTAAGCTACAAAGCTTACAATACAGGATTACTCACAGATATTTCCCAACCAGACGTGTTGTATGCGTAAGAGGTGATCTCAAAGATCCTTTCTGTAATGAATGCGGTGAAACTGAAACCATGCAACACTATTGTGTAGGTTGCCATAAAATAAGATTGTTTTGGAACGTAGGTACTTGTGGCGAAATTAATCCAAAAATTAAACCATGTCATCGTTTCCATGCTAAGGTAAATGATATAATATTTGGTTCCCTAAAAACTGTGAGCGTAGTTAGTTGTGATAATTGGAAGCATCATTGTTAATCGGCACTTAAAAGAAGAGAGATATGATCGGCCGATTCCCATGTAGTTTTGTCGCAATAGATGTCATGGAGAAAATAATGGTTATGTAAAAGGGCGAGATGGATAAATCTAAGGCAAAATGAACCCACAATGAGGAATTCAAACACATTAAAAGAAAAAGTCTGCCAGCAATAACCCTATACCCTATCGGGAGTGAGCGGGAGGATGTGGGTGAGCGGGGAGGGGTCGGGGAGGGGTGTACACGAGTGTAAAGCTGTTCACTGATTTCGATTGGGAGATAAAGGCCTTAGTCTGAGTGTGGTTGCGGGCGGCAATGTTGTGCTCCAATGTCCGTTAGCTGTACCATCGCAATGTCGCAATGTCCGTTAGCTGTACCATATAAGTGATGACATCACATGGTGTGCTGCCAATAAAATCAACTCTAATCAGAAGAAGAAGCAAAACACGTGAACCCTATTCCCTGCGGGGGTGCAGATTCTACCCCTCCCACGGTGTTTTTTCGCTTGCCGCTTCCAGACCTTTAGGCCTAGCGTCTTTAAATTTGCTGACTTTTCCCATAACTGATTAACAAGTGTTGTGCCAAAATATTATAAAATTCGGTGTAGCAGAGGTGGTGCCAGGGGAAGGTGTTACGATTTGGGGCGGGTGTTACAAATGCTGTTGTGTGGCGCATTTTGCGGTGCAATAAATGCATCGGCAACAATGTCACTGCAATATGCATCATACATACTGTGATTGCGCATATTTTGGGGGCAGAGGCACACTCAGGTACAACAAATGGGAGGCGGTACCCTTTCTCAAATGAGCTCAACCATGAAACTAGCAAGTTGATAAAGCGTGACGCGCATGATGCCCCCCGCGCTATTTACCTGGATCCGCCTATGCGCGATATATTAAATTTTAAAAAGTGCAGCAGATAATGGCCTGGACCACATATGACGTACATAACGTCTAAAAAATCACAAACAGCGCATATTTGTGATCGAGAATCCCCCTTTTACATATTCTGAATACGACTATTATTTTTAATGTTTTGGTACTTGTCTTTTGATACATTAAACACCAGTACAATTTAAGCTAAAAAAAATTTGTTGCATGCTAATCAGTTAAACGTGATCACGTAACCACAATGACCTTTACAAACATAAAAATTGTTCGTATTTTTGCACCCAGCCCCCCCAATTATAAACAAAAAATGCATTGTAAGATCCAACAAGAAACAACATGTCATAAAAAGTCAAATAGTGTTTGTCCCATCGAAATCGGCCGAGCGGTTCTCAAGAGCTTGGGGGGGGGGGCAGAATCTGCCCCGGCAGATTAACGTAATTCTGGCTGCTCGCAGAGATCTTTCTGAAAGTTGTAAAATATACGCCGGTTATGCTCTAAAATATGAAGTATTTGCTGCTGAAAACGATGGCGATAATTGTTTCCCAAAAAGTCACTTTACCTTATCACAGTTGGTGGACACTGAGGTACTTTTCATATAGATAATAGAAGCACATATTAATATAAAATATTTACGCGTAAAAACAATATGCACAATCTTTCCAGAGCAATGCGCGCGAGTGAGTACAAACAATATTTTGCTTTAATCGTCACCACAGGGTAATCCACCTAGAGTCGAGATTAATAACAAGTTTGTTTCTTCGAGGACAAAATCTTGAAGTGGCTGTCACTATCAGCGTGCACTTGCATAGACCCCATTTTGCAAATTCGAAATTAAATTACTTAAAAACAGATAAAAAACAAAACAAATCAAGAAAATGGTTTTAGTAAATTATGCATTTCAATAACGGACAAATATAAAAAGACTATCCCAGTTCAAAACCAATGCAAAGGTGAAACACTTCCTTTAAGGTGAAACTTGAAAGCGTTTTCGCACTACCGCCGTCAGGAGACCTTGTATTGAGTGACAGAGATAACGGCATCGGGAAAACAGTGAAGCCTAGTAAAAGATCTCGCGTTGAGTTTCGCAAGCTCATCTGGGCACCATTAGTGAGCTCTAACAGAGGATGAGAGGTCGTAACGGAGCTCAGTGATGACGGCGTCGAGGACCAGGATGACGAATTGAGCGAAATGAAGCAATGCTGCCGATAGCCGTAGGTGGCTCTGCTGGTGCCGGCCCTGTAGAACTCGGCAGTTCAACAACGGTTCCATTCCGGTTAATGCTTTATTGTATACTATCGAAAATACAAAGTTGGAAGGGAATTATAATAAAACATGTCGTTTTTATCAAAGGCTGAAATGCAATTCCTCGCACAAAAAAATGAAAGAAGCATTTTACGTTTTGCTGTCGGTTAGAGGCGTTGTTGCAGCTACACGTTCGGGATACCGAACGATGGATTGGACACTGAGTAACATGCAGCGTGTATAGGAAGACTGATACAATTTATAGCAGTGTTCTCAAACGGTGGGTCATGACCCCATTTGGGGTAACGGAGCCATTTTGCGGGGGTAACGAAGGCCTGTGAAGTTGAACATGTATGCTACGCTAAGACAGCTTTGATGCAGCCCTCGGCTAACAATATATTTTTCGCTGCGCCTTGTCGGCAAATTGGCAATGACGCTCAGAATTGAGAATTTGTTGAAGAAAAGGGAATAAATACATTTGCACTCTTCGTCTTCGTATTTAATGCGAGTTGCGACCAGGAACGCAGAAGCGGGGGGCAGGGGGAGGGGTAAGCCACCCCAACATTTTCCGATTTTAACATTATGCCTATTATGGGCGTTACATGGAAATAATTGATTTCAGAATGACTCAACCCCTCCCCTCAACTTTCGGAAGGTTGCGGCACCCTTTGTTGCGACGCTCCAATGAAAGTCTGTAAAAAGGTGCAACCAACACATTGGGAAACAACGTTATTTTTGATAAATCGGTATAAATTAAGGGTGGGGTAATGACCTCCTCTGACTGCTGAAAAGGGGTAATTGCGTCGGGAGGGCTGGGAACTACTGATTTATAGGTAGCGTAAAACTGGAAGGTGTAGGTTGAAATGATACTGCTTGTATCATGCCATTGCTTCGAGTCCGGTAAGACGTAGCTAAACATAAGATCAATGACAATTATATGTGCGTTGCTATTAGGTCTTGTAGGTATGCGAGACACAAGCTTAACACCCCTGGAACGAGAGTCTCGTAAATACAAACGATACAAATTTGCGGAAAAAATACGGGGTTAAAAATTAGCCTAAATTGGAAACCTCTGGCACTTTGACTTAATACGGTTGTCAGCATGATGCTATCTTCGAAAATAAGCAACATTGAACTGAAAACGAACTGTTAAGCAATGGAAGCCAGAGAAGTTCTCATAAACAGACAGAGAACTCAGTTGGAATCGCCAACGCCATGTTCTCCGATCCTTTTTGCACCCCACATTGTTCAAACAACACCTGAGGGGATACCCGAACAGTGGCTGATGGTATAACTTCGTGTTTTAAAGACCCATACACCATTACAATCAAGACGGAATACCCTGGCCCTGCTATACATACAAATTCTGAGCAGTTAAGGTTGACAAAAAGCATCTCCAGATTTGAAACGTTCACCAGCTCAATCGTCAAAACTTATTTTCTTAGCTACCGATAAATCAGCACTTACATGCGACTGCAACACTGCATGAGTAACTATCACCAACAACAACCGAATCTTCAAAGCCATGCACCAGCCACCGCGAATATTGAGCGTCATTAGAATAATCAAATATCAATTGAGTCGCTCTAAAAGTTAAATGACCATGCACACGGGACAAGTGATGTAAATGAATGCATTGAGAGCTACGCTTAAATGTAAGAAGACCTAATGGACATTGGATAGTTTCGATTCAAGCCTCTGATAATTTTGCAAACATCTATTTTGAAAACATTTAACTTAATATAATTAACATAAACGGTTTGTTTTAAATCCAATGTATTTAACTTCTAGTGGGGAAATTGAATGCCTCGGAAATGCTTCATAACAAAACTTCAAATATTATCAGCACAATGAAAAGAAAGAAGTGATTCAGGCCGCAGCCTGCACACCCGCGGAGGTTTGGTAGAAATTAGCACCAAGTGCCCACAGCTAGTTGAAGTAGCGCAGGTTTAAAAATCTTTTTGTGGGTGTGCAGAAAAGAAATTTCTTTTCAAAAGATAGAGAAAATTACCTCATTGTGAAAAAACTACTTTTTAATGGGGATGAAAAATAAAATAAACACAAGTTTCTACTCTGGCATTTGTGCCCATGTTCTGATATGTTAAATTCATTGCAACGTTTTGACCATTACAATATTTTGGGAATTCAGAGAAAATTCTAGTCCAGTTTCTGTTTCTCAGCTCATAGCGCCACATCCTGGATGACCTGATCCTGTATCTCAACTCTTCCTGGTCCTGCTTGTGATCCTGGTCCTTCCTTTCATGTCTCAACATGTATAACGTCTCACCAACCCAGCAACCTGCACAGATCGCATTATACATCTTACTAATGGTCATGTGTGTCATTTGTTAAATTATTGGTTTGCCTCTTGTTACTGACATAGGGTGGAAGCCACTCGACTCCTGCCATTACAATTGACAAGATAGATATTTAGATATTCACCAGCACGTTGAATTGTGATGGTGCCTCTTGTATATATGTCATTATGCAAGGAAATAATTAGTGACCAAACATATATCTTAAGATGAGATGTTAGAGAAACCAGCACCATAGACCACGATCTCAGCTTGATCCATGATCCATGGACACATGTCTGGTGCAAACCCAATAAAACCCAATGATTTAAAAAAGGGGAATATAAGTTTTTCTTGGACCTATTTTTTGTGATTTTAGAGTGATTACTCTTTGAAACCCAGTAGAAGACTTACTTTTGACCGGGCGGCGAAGCACCCTCAGTCGAAAATGGATGTGTCTGGAGGCACCTGAACACGCTCCCGCCCTGGTAATAAAACCCCCCCTGCCTATAGAAACTTCATGTAATTTTCACATGGTCATGGTAAAAATCTGATATCCCAAGTCATCCCAATCTTGACATTTCATGCTATCAGGATGCAGACAATGCTGACGCTTGATGCCTACCTAGTTCCAATCGTTATATCTTGTCTGAGCAGCACGGAAGTCCAACGATAGGAAGTTGATTGTTGAATGTCTCATTATAGGTGAGTACGTGCCATCTCAAACAAGATTTTGATCACCGTGTAGTGTAGTGGTGCAATAGTAGCCACTTACCCATGAAGCCTCCAGTATAAGGCTGCCAAAATATTATGGCGTCTAGGCCATATCCCAGTTCCAAATTAAAAAGCCGTTCAATATAAATCTCCAAAATTCAAAAATATATAGAACAAAAACACCTTGTAATAAGTGACCTGGTGTCATATCTTAGAACTCAGAACTCTATGCTCAAGTTGATACGAATACACATACCCCTGGTGAACAACTGGGCATGTACGCACTTCACGCACACATACTATACTTGCTCCATTTACATCAAACACCCACCAATGATACACATCTAAACACAGCTCGCCAACAAACAATAGACCACAAAACACGACAGACCCAAGGTCTCCATTGGACGGAACCCGAAACAGTTACGTGCTACTAAAACCTGAACGGTAGTAACTGTTGCCGGCCCTTTAATACTCATCTCCATTCTCACTCCTCCGCGCATCCTGCATTCAACCATACATAACTTTCCCAAAAGTAGTTTCCTGCTTCATAAATCGCATGACTTTCAGAAATGGATCACGAACAACATACCGTATCAGTAATGAGAATGATTCGGTCTAGGAAGAAAATATAGGGAGTTGCAGTTAGTGCTAGGGTTGGCATTCACACCCAATCTTTTGCGTTGAATCCACCCGGGAGGGGTGCACGCGATATGACAAAAAAAAATATGCTCGTGAATTCAAAAACTGTGAAACTCATGCATATATAATGAACCAAGTTCTTGGCGTACTAAATCGGCAAATTTGACCACATTTATTACGGTAATAATTTTTCGCCGCGATCTTTGCAAACATGAAGGCTGTTGTAGTTGCCAAATCCGCTTGAAATCGCTCATCATTTGAAGGCGATTTGAATGCAATAATTTAAGCAGGCTAGAACAACAATATTTTTGTGCTGAATCAACTTCAGTATTAACACACAAAACATTGGCAACATCCTCGGAATGGTATTATTTTGATCATATGAGGCTGATCGAGACGCCGGTTCATTTTTGGTGCGCATTTTTGGGTGGCGTGGTGGCTATTTCATCTTTCTGGAGGAATTTCGCTCCCGGGATGAATCTATTGAACATATGTGCGCAGCTGATCACTACAATGCGCAATTTTGGCGTGACTCCTGCTTGTTTATGAAATATGTAATTATGAGCCGCTTTTGTCCATTGCTTCTAAGGTAATCTTCATAACAAAGCCAACGTTTAATTTGGTGGCTTAGCTAAAGAGATTAAGTGCCCAGCCAGTGTTAATTTTGTTGTTCCTTTTTGATAATGGTCCTAGAACAAGCCACCAAGTGATATTGGATTCCAGTACTGAAATTCGCTAAACAACTTGCATCTTAGCTTTCCTATTTCAGTTCAAGCCCAGCTTACAGTTAACCAATTTTTATACCATAACTCCAGGTTGATGCATTGATGAATCCTAAAATATTATCCCTGAAGCTGCTCCCCCACTGACAGTGGGACACTGAACTCCTACGACATTTTGTAAATGTCGCGAGCATATTTTATTCCCCAATCAGTGTTTAATGAGATGAGAAAAAAAAGATCACAGATGAAACACAATGAGAATATATATTTTGATTAGGTGGTATTTTCCACCCATTTCCTCTGAAAATAAAACACTGAATGAGCGTGGGTCGCAAATTTTGGGGTTAGACTTCATGTTACCTTAATCATTCTCTTTGAACGCCCTTGAGTTGAAAACGAGGCTGGAAGTGTTCTGTATACGTATCATAAGAAGACATAAATGGGTAAGCAGGTAGATTGAATGCCAAAGCACATTTATCCTCGCGCGCTGTCGTAGAAAACCACATTTATCCTCGCCGCTGTCGTAGAAAACCCACGCAACCTCGCATGGCGAGTTGCGTGTTTTCATCCCACGAGCATATGGAAAATTAAATAATTAAATTGACAATATTGACACATATTACCATTTGGCTGTGCCATCAGCAAAACCTTTCCGACACTCAAGACACCCACCACCCCGACCCAACCCAACTATCTCAAAGTGAGTACAATATCTGCCACCCCGCAGACTCGCACTCGCATGCGAGGCTCAGTGTGGGGCAGCCTGTACAGCGCAGCACAAAAGCCCGGTGGAAGGAATTGTTCCTCCCCTTGTCTGACCTGCGGGAGAGACGATTTTTTTTTAAGAACCGTAGAACACAACCGCCATGGAGCTGAGATGGGTCCAGCGGCAGCATACAAAACTGGGCAGCAGCCGGCAGCGGACACGGACCCGGAGACCTGTAGAGATGGCGCCACCGTACGGGACTTCTCAGGGAAAGGTGCAGCGGGGAGGCCCTGTGAGACTCACCAAGGGGCGTGGTGTGTGCTGTGAAGTATGCTGTTTTCAGGCGCGACTGCTTAGCTGGCCATCTTGTGCCTATGCCGAGGGGTGTGGGTCAGATGGTGAAGCAAAATGCATAACCGATACATATTGTCATCATACCGGGCATCGGCTAATACCTGTAAGAAAGGAAAACTGTTAGCATTTTCTATACTGTACGAGGAGGGTCAAACAAAATCCACGAAATGTAATATAGATTGACTCATTTGTATTGACATGTGGTCATAAGAGCCATCATAAGGAAACCATTCGAAATAAATGATATGTACTTCACATCATATATTGTTCAATAAACGAACTTCTAACTTTTTATACAGAGCACCCCAAATGTCCGTTACCATCCGATTAGGCTCAGTCCTAGGTTTACAGGTGATTTGTCTACATTTTATGATAGCTGCGGTCGAATTTATCATTGGTCAGGCTGCCACTGGCAGTACCAAAAGTTAAAGGAATTGGCAACACTATATTTGCTTCTTTAAACATCCAATATCAAATAAACGAGAGTAAAGCATAATTTGGAGTCAGTTTTGTAAAAAAAATGCATTGCAATAAAATCTACAAAGGGACGGGCTGCCCAAAATTTGTAAACGAGAGGGGATCGAACTCTACCACGGAAAATCATTTTGTTAGCAGAGCAGATTTGTAATGTTGTCGTTGCAGATAGTTTCATTGCATTTAAAACATTTCGCTAAAAGAAACGGTTGCTTCACTATATCGAAGTAACAGTTTCTTTACATTTGTAGACCCTGCTTTAGTATAGAGTGGTTGAAGCGAACCCCGGAGACACTTTTCATGACTTCACTTAAGGTTTCCTGAACAGTTGTTACCAGATAATGGAAGCAACATAACTAATGCTGTAATGCAATATTATTATTGTTATGTTTTAACAGACGCATTGGAAAGCCATTGATAATTCGCGCGCAGGAAGAGGGGGAGGGGAGGATTCATCAGCACTATTGGATGCCCGGCTTATACCGGCTATAGCAAGCATATTTGCAGGGTTTGATGGTGCTGTGTTAACTAATTATCTGTTCTTACTGGCCTTTATGAGTTTTTAACTCAAACGACACCTGTCGTCCGAACTCACTAGTAGATCCACTGGGCCTTGAGGCATCAGGCCTTATCCTCTTAGCAAAAGCTTGTAAAATCGTACAAATCGACACATTTCGTGATTTAAAAATAAAACAAACATTTTTTATAAAGATTGTAATTATTTAATAACGTGGAAGGAAGGAAAATTTAACGACCTTCTAAAATCAGTTTCTTTGAGTTTTACTCCTCCAGTAATTGTTATCATTTTCAGATTTACGAGTGGCGCAGGTGCGTGCGCCCTCCCTTGAATGCCTATGGATTCAACCACAAGCTGTCAAATATTTATCAAATTGGTGCAACGAGCTTCATAATCATTCCATTCTTCAACAAAAGGACCGGATCATTAAAGCCACCGACAAAATAACATTATCTTTTGTCGGTGGTTTCAATTAAGCATATATGTTTGTACCCACTAAAGCATCTATGCTTGTACCCACACATTTTGACCGGACATAATCATCATATCCTTATCCAACCGCCCCTCATGGGAAGAATTATTGATTCGCGCCTGGTTTTGGCCGTTCTGGATATTCGAACCAGAGAGCAGCTGGTGAAAATTATCATACGCCTACTGTATCATGATATACTGTTCGACTCAGCAATGATATAGCAGCTTAAAAGCCACTGATATGTAGAGGGTCCTTAATCTATGTCCCCCACACATGTAACTGTTGCACGATCCTAATGGCACAATTATGCAAACCAAGCGCAACGCGGATGTACCACAGCATTTGTATTAATTGCTCGCGCTATTCCCGTGTTATATAACCTGTCTGCCAGCTCTATATAGTCTACGCCCTTTAGAATACCATCAAACCAGTCTTGATTCCCGGATGTAAAAGCCGTTCTTGAGGTGGAAAAATGTAATGTGTACAGAGCTCCTCTTGTCACCGCCCACGTCCGATGCGTGCGGTGTCCGTCGGGCGTATAAGGCGGCCAGTTAACGGCGTCTTTGCTTCGCAAATTTACTATTTGCACCAGGAAACAGTTATTTAGAGGGAGATCTTGTAAGAAACAATTATGCATGATACACAATGTATTTATATACTGTAAAGTGCCACCTGTAAATTGACGGATTTTGTGGTACACGCAATGGTCTCTGGTGGCGGAACTCTGAATCGAGTCCTGAACGACTTCAGCGGCTAGCGGCTAGAGGCGCCGCCACCTCCCAAAATGTGTGGTACAGCAGTATTCTAAAGGCAGTTCATTCCGTGCAACACTTATCAGCCTGGTGTTGAAGTCCCAAGACTTTGGGACGCGTCCCTGACTCCACCCCGCTTTTTATACCCATGAGCATCATATAAAGCGAGTAAATTATGTGATTGAATTAACCCTCATCAGATCATCTCGAACCCGATTAAAACAAATAATCGTTAACGATCTTTAATAACACACATATACAGAAACTGGAAGATTGTTCGACGAAAGTACAATACAAAACATCCAGTATATCTTAAACCTAACTTTATTTTGACCACTCACTCCAGAGTTAAAAAAAATCCTTCAACGTAAATATAGGAAAGATTTAACATATAATTTTGTCACGTCCAGGATCGTAGCGAAGTTCAGTATATTTAATTTAAAGATGTAACTTATCGTCATTTTCATGGGTATGCTGTTGTTAAGTAGTTTAAATACGGATATTATTTGAACTATATATAAAGTCTCCAGGACTACTCGTCCTACTAAAAAAGATATAAGTAATTAAATTGTGTCACAGCGTACAGTCAGATTTCACCAGTGCAGTGCCGGAAAGGTTCGGATTAGAGGTGCCATTTTTCTTCCCACTTACCCATCAGATGCAGATAGTTACTACCCACGTGGCTAGTAGCGGGTAGCACAAGACATTATCTGGATGAAGTGGGTAGTTGGCGGAAAACATCATTTTAGAAAATTGGAAAAAAATGAAGAAGAAAAAAAAAGATTTTGATATGGTATTTGTTAAATGGCAGACATAATAATTGCAAATTATATTCGTGAGTACTTGCGGGTAGCTGGGAGCCTATATGGCCATGCAGATAGTAGTGATTAGTTAACACGCGCCCTGGTGGGCCTCCGAGACAACTTCGCCATGCTGGGGGGTCAAAATGATCCCCCTCTAACTCGAAAACGAAAAAGGATAGAAAGACGCAGAACAAAAAAACGTTCGAAAGCTATGCAACATTTACATTCGAAGTTACAGAGACCACTTTTTAGCTGAAGATCATATTGAAGGTCGCCAAGAGGTCAACCCCCATCAAAGGTCAAATTTCACAAGTTTTTTTTGACCTCGCTTCGAACAACCCGTATATGCTCTCGTTAACTATGATAGCTCAAGGAACAAACGGAAAAAAAGCAATCAAAACTCATTACAAATATACACATGCGCCTTGGGTGCCCTCAAATTGAGCTCAGAATGAAGAATTTAGGCTCCAGAGGTCATCGAAGGTCAAAAATGCAGTTTTGGGTAGAATTTGTTTTTTCTGAATTACTTTTTATCTAAACATGATACAGCAACTATTTTAACATTATCGTGTTTGTCTGGTTGAGGCGCTTTGCAACATATACTTGGTGACCTGGTAAGTTCACTTTACAAATTTGACCTCAGGTCAAGGTAATTTGGTGACCCAGGTAGGTCATGTTGCATATGGGGCGACGCGACCAGAGGAGATGAACACAGTGGTGTCAACCGCTCGTTTTTATCTCTTTTCTATCAATAGTTATAAGCAAATCATTGCTGATGACCTCAGATGACCTCAAATGACCTTGTAGAGGTCACTGAGCAGCAACTGCACCTTGATCATCCAGAATGAGCTAAAATAACATGATTCAGAAAGAATTAGCCTGATCCAATGCATATTTTCTGAATGGGAAGCATTTGTGTATTTTCCCGTGCACTTATAATGGGGAGGTCAGGAAATTGATCTGACCTTAGGTCACTGATGCAAAAAATCAAAGATGACACAAATTGTAGTTACTTATGATCTAATGAAATTCTGCAAGATTCAAATATTTCGGACAAAAACTGTGGCTTTGGCACGATCACAAGCATTTTGGAAGGCAAGGTCACTTAAAGTTTCCTGGTGACCTGACCTGGGATGACCTGAAGTCAAATTTTTGATCAAGTGTGGGAAATTGATGTTTAAACATCTGTACATAATTTGGCGGCGCTACGCTTCACCATTTTTCTGCTATTCACGAAAACCTCAGGGGGGTCAAAATGACCCCCACCAGGGCGAGGGTTAAAGGGTGTTTGCGGGGCGGGGCGGATAGCCACAAGCCTGAAAAGTGACACCTCGAGTTCGGATCTACCCGTTTTTGCACCGCTCGATTAGTTTGTCCACTGAGGCATATTCGGTAGAAGGTCTGGTTTAAGCTCTACCAGAACCAGCCTTTAAAAGTGGCTTCCAGTTATTATTCCTCCTCTAAAACGCTCGTTATCTACTCCTGAGTGCGATGATCTGCAAATGTTGCTTGGCGGCTGTGAACAGGTCATATGACGTCACGTCAGGACCGGACCGACCCATTGAAACGCTCCAGTGTGCATACTCATGCAATTTTATTCAAACCGTGACTTATGCGTTGAAGTAACTAATACGTTGACCTTTCGCATTATGTGTGGCTATATAAAGCTAAGGAAATACTAAATTTGCATACCAGAGGCGGCTGAATATCAGTGATTGGAGACCGAGCTGGAGTTAGCCATATAATCGAAATTTCATCGTGCATAAATGACACCAACCGGTGATATATTCCGCCTTCCACCACACCTGCCTAGTGCCTACCATTCATCCGATGTTGTCTCACTCAATATCCATAATATCACCAGAAAATCACCGATTGAATGACCTCATGCTGCACTGCAGAACAGCTCACACTTATAGCGCCTGGCTGCTTCGTTGTTATTTTACAGCTTCTCTGTAGATATAATCTTGAACACACCTTACGTTGACGTCAACACAAAATTATAAGCAGCAGGGCCTTTCAATTGGGTGGTGGGCTACCCTACTGCGCCTTACCGTGAGGGAACGGAACTATCGTCACGTGCCGTGCATAACGTATGTTACAGTGCCACATGTTAACACACTTCCACGGGGGCGATGGTAGCGGTAAAGTCCTTTACCAAAGGGCAGCTGCGGAACTGGGACCGGGCGAGATTTAGGGAAGCGGAAAAATCGACGGTTTGGAGCAGGCCATCTTGCATACATGCTGTGGCAATGTGTCGTGGAAACTAAGACATTACCAAA
Source organism: Semibalanus balanoides (assembly GCA_014673585.1). NCBI lineage: Eukaryota > Metazoa > Arthropoda > Thecostraca > Balanomorpha > Balanidae > Semibalanus > Semibalanus balanoides. The sequence goes on along the minus strand of VOPJ01010314.1, from coordinate 9,631 downwards.
ACACATCTGGCAACAAACACTTCTAAAGGCAGGACAAAGTGGAGGCAAGAGGGCAAGTCAAAGGGTATGGAAGTGTAGGAAAACGAGCAAAGCAGAGAGCAGAACAGGACATAAGCAGAACAAAAGACAGAGCAGGAGAGGACAGAAGGCAGAGTGAGAGCAGACGAGAGCATTGAACAGTGCGCAGAGTAGAGCACAGGGAGACAGAGTGCAATGTGATGCATATACCGGCGCCTGCACAGAAAACATGACTGTGTGCACTTGTGCACTGTGCAGGTGTAGAATTAGATGACCTGTTCCATGCTCAATGACAGGGTAGCATGTCAATGCGCTGCTTTTAAATCCTTGGGCTCCAAAAGGCAATAATTAAGTTAAGTTTGGGATAACAAATAACTGGGGATAGTGGACACAATGGACAAATAAATGGTTACATATTTAAATGGAAAAATGTTCGTAGTGCTTCCTTAATTTCCAGGGAAATGGACCTCGTTATATCCTCATACACTAGTAAGGCATGCATGGCATGAAGCAGACGGAGCGAGTTATTTCATTTGTGTCCGGCAACTTAAGCATTGTTGTTTGATGCAATAGTAAAGCAATACTTACCTGCACCTTTCTGTGGCACTTAGTTATTTTTTATTTCTGATTCTCACCTGCGGAGGTGAATTCGAGTTCAAAGCACGTGCTTATCCTGCAACTGATATTCAGTTTTTTTTATCTATGGATGGTGAGAGTTCTTCAGTTGTTGTTAAATAATTTTCAACAGTAGCAACTATACCATGTGTTTATTTTACGGCCAAGTTATCAGTTGTATACTTTTGAAAATAATCAGTGCAGTGAAACGGGTAGTACCCCTGAAAACCCACGCAAAGCAAGCAAGCGAGCAGCAAGCAAGCAAGCACGAATGAAGTCTGTTTTTGGGCCCATCTGTAAGACTACGTTAGTGAGGCCGCTTCGCAGCCTCACTCACTCCGTCTGAATTATACTAAAGGCACATAATTATGGGTGAACAAGAACACCTAGAATGATAAACGATTTGTCTCACATGACTGCCCTGAGTTTAAACATCATAATTACGTTTAAGTGTGAAAATGATAAGAAAGGTGACATAATAGTATTATGTCTATGATTATGATGTATTATGTATATGTATTATTGTATTATGATAATACAACCTAAAATTTTGGGAAAAGATGGGTTCTACTTTGGATAGTACGCAATACACGCCAGGAAATAACCCAGTGGCGAGCTTTCCTCAGCGTTTTGCTAGTCAGCCTCAGCGTGGAGCTTACCTTAGTGCATAATTCAGTGGTTAGACTGTGCAGTGTGACTACTGCACCGTGTAGTGTGCAGCAGGTCAGCAGCAGTAGGTAGTTTACGATGATTTTCGGCGGCGGTGTGCGGTGGCGGTGCGAAACAGTCGACACTGTACAGCATACAGCGGTCGGTACCATCGGTACCATCGGTACCCGTCCCCCTGGCTGCACCGGTCGGTCCAGGGTCAGCGGGCCGCGGCATAAATCGTGCAATTGGCACGCATCCGGCTAACGACTCTATCGTGCGGTGAATACGAGAAACAGCTCGCCAGCTGCGTCGTGCAGCCGACCGCCGCACCATACCCGGCTTTACGGCCATGGCGCTGAGACAGACGGACGCGGTTATTTAACACCTCGTCTTGTTTATGGGAGCGAGGTGTGTCGTCGATCATTCGATAGTGAGCCGCTGCGCGGTCCACCGCAGTAATCGTTATTTAAGCTGCGTAACTTTGGCGGATCAGTGACGGCTGTGGTCACGTGCGGGACCGGGAGATGGGAGGAGGGAGGGGGAGATGGGGGAGATGGAGGAGGATAGAGGAGGGACCGGGAGATGGGGGAGGAGCGGGACCATGGAGAGGGAAGTGGGGAATGAACACTGGCAAGATCCGGAACTTCTTTGTGGGAGAGGGAGCCGACGAGTGTTTTGCAGGACGGGAGGAATCCCAAAAAAGTCCAATAGTTCGATAAAAACTAATCAGATTTCGTTGCTTATCGATTGATGAGCGGATTTAAATACAACTTTCCCTGCAAGCAACAGTTGCTTATTGTCTTCTATATCAGGAAAGTGTCAATTTGCGCCGATTCAGGCCTGGTTTTTGGGTGAGCCATGGCCCAAAATACCCCCTCCCCTGGAACCACCAGTGGATAAAGGAGTGAGGGGACGGGGAGAGGGGAGAAAGAGAGAGAGAGAGATAAGAGAGAGACAGAGAGAAAGACGTATGATTCATTTTATAGCACAGTTAAGTATAGTTAATTACAAAATTATACACAGTTGAGTTAGTTAATTACAAGCACAGTTAAGTATAGTTAATTAAACAATCCTACGCCCATTAGGATGATGGTAACCGTCAACAAAGATAAAAACTGACAATAGATTATACTACACAGTACACGTCCAAAAAGTAGGAATCCATGATACGTAAAGATATGCACTTCTGAAAGAACCGCCGTTTTAGTCTATTCTTAAGAACCGCTTGGGTGACACACGATTTTTGTTTGCGCTCGGAAGACGGAGGTGATAGTTGGCTGAGGTCCGATTGACTGAAAACTGCAGCGACCTTTGGAAGGAATGATCGAAAATGAAGAGAAGTATAGGAACAAGTCAAATTGTGACATGCTTAAATAATTCATTTGTATCTAAGATAACTTCTCTAAAAACTGTAACAGTATGAATATCGATCGTATAAAATACGGTGGCGGGCACGTTAACACGGCAGCTGGTAGAAGCGTCCTGGTTGACAGAGCGCTACTTCTCCAATCCTGGTAACACTCAGTACCCGATGCCAATGCAATGCAAATTCATTGAAATGCCATGATAACGCGGCATGGCAAATTTCGCCTTGATTTTCTCCCCTTTTATTTTTTTTCATTAAAAAAAAACACAGAAAAGGGCTTCAAACTGTCCATATTTTCTGAAAGCTACGAACAATAATCAATGGACAATGATAGGCCGCGCCGTGCCGGTACTCGGCGCTACCTTCGCCGTACGGGGGGAAGGGGCGCTACGACCCCCTCCCCTGTGGAACTCTGCTCTTATGGGACGTAGACAAAAACCGGAAATAGCATTCGAATGTTGGTTAAAAATCATCTGGAAGCAAGTTTAGACATTTGTTTCGCTCAGGTCAATATGGAGGTCACCAGAAGTCATCAAAGGTCAGCTTTTCTAGTTTTAGGACTTTGCTCCAGACATGCCCAAATATCTCGGGAACTATGCTAGCTAGAAACAAACATGAAAATCGAAAGTTCTTTAAATACGCAAGTCAATAGTCCTCAAGTTTCAGCTCAGGTCAATAGTTTAAGCTCCAGAGGTCATAAAAGGTCAAACGGCTGTTTTTGCAAAACTGTTTTCGCAAAAAACTTTGTATCTAATACAAATAAAGCAACACTTTTGACGCCATCATGTTTGTATCGTCACAGGTTGCGTCAAATCATATTCATGTTGACCAGGTTAAGTCAACTTTAAAAATTTACCTCAGGTCAAGGTCAAGTGGTGACCCAAGTAGGTCATGCTGCATATTTGGAGACATGTCTCGACGAGGCAGACACATTGGTGTCAGTTTCCCTTATCTATCCAAATTATGTTGATCCCTTATCTATTAATCATTGATAAAAGTGTTGGTGACCTTAGATGACCTCAGTTGAACCTGTAGAGGTCACTTAACAAAGATTGCACTTGGATTATCAAGAATATTCCATGAAAACATGATCCAGAAGGAATTCGATTGATATCATGCATATCCTCAGCATAGGAAGCATTTGAATATTTCCCATTGACTTAAAATGGGGAAATTAATCCGACCTTAGACCATCGATATCACAAATTCGTGATAAAATAATGTTGTCACGTGACCCCACCTCCAAAATTAAAGCTCTTTGCGGTCGGTAACCACAGCTGCAGTTTTTGACCGGATCAGTTTGTTCAAACTTCATAGTTATCCTCTCTCGCACGAAAGGTCATAATTTACCCTATGACCTCATCCAAATCCTGTAAGTTGAAAAACTGATCTCGGTCAAAAAGCTGTGGCTGTGGTACGAGTACGACCGCAAACTTGTATTCTCGGATTACTCTCGCTACCTGCGAAAAAAAACTAGGGGGCGTCTCCCGGTACGGCGCAGGTATAACTGACTTCACATAATAATATTTTGTTATCTAAGCCGCATTGCCATGACAAAGGAAGGAGATTCATCACAAATTGGGAGGGTTACGTGAATGTGCAAGGTGCGTCGTACAAAAAAAAAAGCATGAAGCAGCCCCAGACTTTCTGTCCGATGCGTCATTGCTTATACGTCTAGTGGAGCATAGTCCATTACATTGAACATAGCACTTTGCTTGATGTAGAACTTATCATTGTATGAAAAATACAGACGATCAAATGTTTCCTGATGTTAAGCTTGGACCACACAGTGTGCAGCTTATGTGCACACTGTGTGGTCCAGTGTGTACAGCACACTGGTGTGCTGTACACTTAAGTTAGCAGTAAGCTAGTCAACCTTCATCCGAAGAGCTTTCTGGCAATTAATACAATACAAAATTGATGGCAAATTTAAATGACGGCAAACACTCTTCATCACTAGAGCACCACGGAGAAATAATGACCTTGAATTACAAATTGTGTCTCAAAACGGTATGATAGACAATAGTCTGCAGATCCTCATGTCTCGAATAAGTGTCAAAAGAGGATTATTATTATTAACCAGTAGAGTACCACTCTTCCAAAAAGGCGCTATCCATTATCGACTAGTTATTACTTATTACTGGATGAACGACTTTAGATTGAGCGACTGCTGGTTTTCTGTTAACAATAACGCATCCCAATTTATATCCTCACGAGACCCAACTGTACCGTACGTCTAGTATTCTGTTTCAACCACCAGCACGTAGCCAGGATTTTTATCAGGGGGGTGGGGAACGTCGGGAAAAAATGCTCCTTCAAGCCATATGCTGCTGCGTGGAGGGGGGGGGTGGGAGGGGGCTCAGGTCAGGGTTTTCAACGGACTCCTATTTGTATTCGAGGTGAAATGGTTATTTGTGTTCATTGGGAAAATGGGCTCTGTGGCCCTCCCCCTTGGCTACCGCCCTGTTCAACCATGGTATCCATGTTCTCACTTCTTGACACATGAAATGTCTGATTTCGTAAAATGCTACCTAACTTACAAAATTAGGCATGTCTTCATTGTATGCGACAACGCTCCTCTATACAGCCACATCCTGTTATGTCTAAATAAATTCTGGCTTGAAAATCAAAGCAAAAAAGCCGCTTTGATTTTCAAGACAGAATTTATTTAGACAGAATGATAATCCAGAAAAATAAGCAAGCATGCCATGCCTGTATTCTGAAAAGCAAATTAATGCTACATTTTATTAAACATCAGAACACAGGGCGTGGGAAGTACTTTCAATTTAGGGGGGAACTTTTTGGCGGACCTGAGGTAGCAAAAATGATAGATAAAAGAAGCGATATATTGTTGTGCTGTGATCACCACCAAACAGGATTTATCGCCATATATCGCCACCCGTTCACCCGATATATCGCCATCTATCCCCGATACATCGTCACCCGTTCTGGATGCGTCAATGCCGGCGACCGCCTTGCTTGATCCGGAATTTCGTTGGTGACCACTTTTCCTTTTGTTTGACCCCTGGCCGGCTCTTCCTCTGCTGAACGTCAGGGGAGCAGAGCCGACATCATTTGTAGATTACGCGTTTTGCTTTAAAACAATGGAAACACCTTTGACCTACGCCACATTTAAAAAGAACTAATGTGTTATTTACTCTGTGGCGCCCTAGTTAATAATTCATGAATACATATATCATACATTTACATCAAAAGCTAATAAACATTGTGACTAACTATTTATAACTAGCTCTATCAGCGTTACGACGAAGAAACACATCCTATGGCAGGTGTGCGCTGTATTTAGCAGTGTTTCTATGCTTCGTTAGTCAAATGTGCGGTGTCACTATTTAGATGGAAAGGTGCAAAACTAGGTTCAAATTCATTGCAGTTTCATTTTCTGTATTTGAATATTTGCTTGAAAGTTGAAACTGCACCTTTGTTCTACAAAACATCAACAAATTCCGTAGACAATGCCGTTGATCGAATTCAGAGTTAAAAGATCAGGTAAAAGACGGAGGAAGGCCGGCACCTAGCTCTAAAGTGTGGGGGGGGGTCGCCCTCCAGGTCCAAAATTGAGGGGACGAGTTGACCCCATTGCCCCCCCGGTTCCAACGTCCCTGTAAGAACATAACCAATTGTCACACGCCAAATTGTTCTGATATCACCTGTGCACTTTTTAATGTTGTATTGCATTACCAAGTCCGAGAAACGGAAAGGGCTAAATAAAGGAAGGGCTTGGTAATGTTGGCATGTATTGGCAATGACGACTAAGTCTGTCTCTGGAGGCAAACTGTTGCTGATCCCGTTTGATAAAGATATACAAATAAATTGTTCGTGCTTTTCATTTCTTAAACCTATATTTACCATTGCAACTGCTTATTAACTGGGAATTATGTTAGCTAACAACAGCTGATTAGCATTTTAACCGTTTGTGGTATACGTTTCACCAGCGCGGCGCCGATTCACCTGCGGCGCTGGTGAAATCTACGTATATATTTAGTATGCACATTGTTAAGGAGTCTCTCTATCTCTCTATCTCTGCTAACGGTAGCACACCTTTGCAACTTAGACAATATATGTGGTCAGATTGTTCGTGAACTATACCAAATTAGCCAATATCCTTCCTCCACCACGCCCTGATTTATGTAAACGCGTCGATGGCACATTAGACAGCTTGACCTGTGCGGCGCCTGTGAGTAACAGCCGCCCTGCCTCCGTTAGCACCTGGTGCATCGATGACCTCCAATGCAGCGAAAATGGCGACACCCGTCTGCGACCTATCGAGCTACGAGCAGCACCGCTGCTAAACATAGCAGGGTGCGTGCTACGTTACCTATTGTCCGGCTGCTCCCTTAATAACGGGGTTAGCTGCTCGGCTAGTGAGGAAGCGACGCTCCCTGACAGCAGCGTACTCAGAGCTCCTCGAGGGAGAGACTCCCTGTATACCTGCCAGCAGCGTACTCAGAGCTCCTCGAGGGAGAGACTCCCTGTGTAAATCGCAGTCAACACAGGGTGCGGCGACCCGCCGACCCGGCCGGGGCCCGGGAAAACCGGGGCGACCCGGCTGCAGGGCGGCTTTCTCGCCAGCATTGCCAGCGGCATCGCCGGCAGATGAGGCTGACCTGGGCGGCAGCTGCAGTGTGCTGACCCGTGGCTAGCCGTGGCCAGCCGTGGTCAGCCGGGTCAGACGGGTCAGACGGGTCAGCAGGCGCGCTGTGTCGGGCGGGGCGGACGGGAGGGCCCCCGGAGCCTGCAGGAGAAGGCGGTAAGAGGCAGCTGTTACGCTGGACCGGCGGCGGCTGGAAATCCCAGGCCAGCAGCTGGGATGGTCAAGTGGCCGATATATTGCGATAGAGCCGGGCGGAGACGGCGCTGATGGCGACCGCCGCTGGCCAAACTGTTCTCTCTCGGCCAATCTGCTCCGAGGGTATGGCTGGCTGACGTGATTATAAGTCGTCAAACTTTCGCAACGCTGACGTTGAGTTGAACGGCTTAAGCGGTGTCCGTATGTTGTCTCATGCATAAACAAGTATACAGCGGACTAGCGACGATACAGCTGGAGGTGAAACGAAGCAGTGATCTTATTAATATGCAATCAGTGTTGCCCGTATGGCTATAGATCCTTAACACGCAAAGATCCGCAACATGGCATCGCAGGGTGTATCGAGTCATAGGAAACAGACGGATATCGTTGGAATCTAATTTAAAATCGAGATTTGGAGAGTACTGAGAAGCACTCTTTGACGGAGTAATTTGTCACGCTATTCTTAGGCTTGCCTACGTTTCTTAGATGAATGGATGTTTGTGAGCTCAATATTCCGGGTAGTGTGCACGTCTCACGACTTATTACCTTGTTTAGAAACCAAGTGCCTACCAATACAAATATAAAATGAGAGAATTCGTGTGAATCCTGCTTTCCTGACACGTATATTCTAGCCATCAGGGCAAATAGTTTGAGGCTGGTGAGTGAAGATCACAGAGAAGGGATGTTTGAAGCGAGGTCATATGTTTTAAACATAGCCTGCATCTTAAACGCATTCGCTAAGCCTACCGGCTCATATTTGGATACAGCACTCAATTATCTGTCTAGGAGACTGCAGGGAAGCAAGTAATGTATTGTCATCGCCAGTCTGTCAGCGCAGATAGCCATCGACTGAGCAAGCGTTTTTGATAAAGCGAACTTTGCCATCGAGACTGCGCTCGGACAGGACATTTATCACTCACTTGTATAGGGGAAGCAGGGAGCCCCGTCCACCTCCCCATGGCAGCCAAACTGACATTTAAACCCCGAGTTTCTGCTTCCAGCACGTGCTGTGACATACAGGCACGGAGTACCTCATACGTTTTCAAGTTATTAAAACAAACGTTTGACGAAATTATCAATAACGATGTCCATGAAATGGGATATGTCCCTGGGTAACACGCCGCACTCCTGGGGGTTGATTTGTCCGCTTCCGTTTGTCATGAGTAGCGAAAGAGCGACGCGGAGCGCCACCAATTCGGCGCAGCCTGTTTGGGAATCAATTACCCACATGGTGTAAAAGTGTTTACCTCGGATCATCTCAGGTCAGGTCATATGGTCTCAGTGGCGTATTTATAAATCCGTCAAGGGAGGTCAAGCCCTAGAGAGGGCGCTAAACCCCACATGAGGGTGCCGTCAGCAAAATTGTTGTTGAACGGGGAGGGAGGAGGGGTAGGCTTCGATTCATTTCCGAGGGTGCCCTCCCGGCTCCCATATACCTCCGAAGGCGCCTTCCGATGCACCTCTGAAGGCCCCATCCCACATAGCTCCAAAGGTGACCTCCGAGACAACTTTGAAATCGCCCTCCCGCATACCCCCAGGGGCGCCCTCCAATGCTTATATGAAGGTACCCTACGAAATGCCTTCAAAAGCGCCCTCTGATGCACTTCAGAGGCCTCTTGCACCAAATAATCTACCCGGATAATACATAATCCAACCCATCATGTAAAGCTACCCAGCCGGATATTTTATCTTTCACCAAGCGAAGCAGCCAACTGGGTTACCCGGACATGGCTGCTTTGCTTGGTGCAAGATAAAATATCCGGCTTGATAGCCACTAGCTTTACATGGTGGTTTGGATTATTTTTTATCCGGGTAGATTATTTGGTGCAAGAGGCCTCTGAATGAGCCATCCCACACGCCTCAAAATGCGCCCTCCCACGTATCTCCGAATGCGCCGTCCGATACATATCCGAGGGCGCCGTCCCAAATAGCTCCAGAGACGCCCTCTGTGAGACCAGAGGCGCCCCCGCCTCACATTAAGCGAAGGGCGACTTTGGCGCCCTCCCAAATAGCTCCAGAGGCGCCCTCTGTGAGACCCAGTGGCGGATCCAAGGGGGGGTCACGGGGGTCATGACCCCCCCTTGGGCCGTGAAGGGGCACCAATGCGCCGGGGCACAAGGGGCACCAAAGGCACCGCAAAAATAAAGCAAAAAATTCCGCGCCGCGTAGCGGCG
>VOPJ01010313.1:0-30713 GCA_014673585.1 Semibalanus balanoides | reverse complement strand
CCATAGCTATGTGTGGAACTGGAAGATGGGTTGGTTGGCGTTGGAGATGGGTTGGAAACTGCAGCTTCTAGCCATATTATGAAGTATTATCGATGCGCATATGTTATGAAATATTATCGATATGAGATATGAAGCATTATGATTATCGATGTTTTGTATGATAATGTTGCCTTGCCTACCTAGTCTCAAGGGCCCAGCGCCGCCCCTGCAGGGACGTGAACAGGACAGGGGATGGCGACAGGGACGGGAATATTCAGACCTGATGATGACAGTGATGTCGAAGGTTTGTCTTCTTTAATAATTCGTTTTGACTATAAAATAAACAATTGGCATGTTATCGATCATTCAACATTATTTTGAACAACATTGTCATAAAGTCTCAACGGATGGAATCATCGCGCAAAAATGCGATAATAAATGCATAAGCAGTCCAAAAATCGGTATGATTCGTGTCTGACACTTCTAAGCACCATTCAAAGCTGTTAATAACCTTGGGTCAAGTCAAGGTCCGCCCTGTAGCTCAGTCGGGAGAGCGCTGGGCTTCTGACCTATCCCGGTAGTGGCAGCCCGGGTTCGAGTCGCATTCGGCGCTCGCTATTGCTACCTGTCTGGAATGGCCTGCGGCCATGACAGCGTCGCACTGAATCATGACTCAGTGACGGCGGACCGTTCCAGGTAGTCGGCACGTACAACTTTCGTCTAAATTCTGCCGACCAACAGGAATTGTACGATCGGGTGGTGGAGTCAGGGCCTACGCAACAAGCTCTGCTTAGCGTGGGTCCTGACTTCGGAAATCCATCCATACAAAACATTCGGACAAAATTTATTAAAAAAGGTCATGCGAAAGATAAATGCAATTGTCATATAGCAAATGACTAATAATGGATACGGGCACGGCTATCTAACTGCTATTTCGGAATTTCGAGCTTTATTTATATTCAACATTTTGTGAAAATCAAAGACATTTTTGGGGTTTTTACAATATAGTTTTATTTTCTTAAATCAAAGTTATCCACAAAACGTAATATATGTGATTGGGACGTGTCCGTTGAATATGTGTACCAAGTTTACAGGTCAGTATTGTCCAAAATGACTAACTTCTGACCTTTCAAAGACAAAATCGATCATTTCTCGGCTCTCACAGCTTATTACCATGCATAAAAACGCATGTCTATTTTTCGCTTTTTACTTCTATCTATACAATTATATTACAATACAATAGTATCGTATACATATAAGCAAAAGCAAATAACTCAAAATTCAAATGCTTTTGTATGCAAGGCTATGCTGTCAGAGGTGGTCGATTTCTGTCTTTGAAAGGTCAGAAGCCAGTCATTTTTGACAATATCGACCTGTTAACTTGGTACACATATTCAGCAGACACGTCTCATTCACATATATTACGCTTTTTATAATTCATATTTATGAGAAGAAAAACGTATCGTAAGAACAAAACAAACTCGTCTTTGAATTGCTTAAAATTTAGAATTTCAATCAAACTCGAAATTCTGAGAAAGCAGTTTGGTAGCCGTATTCATTATCAGTCATTTGCTATATGGAAATTTATTTTATATTTAAAATTGTACTATTGAAAGCGATTAACGCAAAAACTTTTTTCGACAAAAACAGAAGAACATGACGTCACTCTGACGTAATTTCCGGTTGACCTGCCATAACGGATAACCTTATCATTTCCTTCGGCCAACATATGTAAAATTGATGTGAGAGATGTAAAATTGATGTGAGAGAGGGTGCTGAAAGTTCGGTGACGATAGTAATGTATATTTAGGAGATATTGCAAAATAACGGGAGGGGACAAAAATAGACCCTCCCCAGTAACTCGCGGATTAACAGACATGCACAGAGAATCGCCAGTCCGGGACGATCACATCCTGAAATAGCTCCAAGGACGTCAACACAATGGTAAGTGCTGGAAAATACCGAACTCTATGCAAAAGTTACTTCTTATAACATACCAACTTCGCACGAGAACATACACTGCAAGATGCACCTTGCACGTGCACCTAATGGCTGAATCAGGAGAGATACATGGTGGTTTGAATGTTATCTCGACTGGTCAATGTTAAAAAGGATCACGCCTGAGACACATCAGATTAACAATACTAACTCTGTCCTAAGGAAAGGACTTCATTTACAACTACAGCCAACAAATGTGATGACACCAACGAACAGGAACGCCTGCAAACGTATTTAAACCAGCGATTGCGGCAGCCAACGTACGTTTTTATGGTCCTGAATGAAGCACCGTTGACATTTTTCCAAGGAACGAATGAAGCATTGCATCACCCTCGATCAAAACAATACAATAGATTCTGACGTAGAGCTTCACGGAAATGATTCAGAGCAGGAACAGTAGGTGTTTTCATGGCCTGGACCCACCGAATCCCTAGTTGTGGAATAATAACAAAGCACTGCTTCGGCAAGTTGAAAAAAGGTCACTGACGTCACAGTGGCGGTCGATCTCCGCTGACAATACTCAGTCATTGCAGCTCTGTTTCCTCTTTCCTTTACACCGATGACTCATAGGACGAGGACACAGAAGGCATGGATGAGAAATACCACCATGCAGAAGGTAACCGGAATAAGTTGGCATGAGCTTTGCCGAGCTCACAACATATTGAAAGGAATTATCACTATATATTGTTGGTAAATGAAAGTAGCAAGGGAAACCTAGCCAGGGAACTTGCAAAGTACATACAACTGGAGGATTCCTAGTGGATGTTTTTATCTGTGACCATGCAAGCGATGATAATACAACCCTTTCATGCATTTTTGGAACCTATATAGGTAAGTTGTAAGCAAAACTCGAGAGCACACGTCTTCGACGTTAATTATAGTTAGCGCCGAATACATTTCAGAGCTCAATGGCGCGGGGACCATTGATAATATATTATATAATATTATATATATATATATATATATTATAATATATAAAGTAATATATCTATATATATATAATATATATATATATACATATGCTCTGCGGGGACCGGACGTGCTCAGCGGTCTGCAGCTTCCTCGACCGCAATGTGCACAAAGCTAGCTCGGAATGTATTCCTGTTATCGCTCGACGTGCCGTCCAATTGAAAGAAATATAACACCTTGGGAAAAGTGTGGATAATGATGGAGAAGAGTGCCCTGATTACAGTTATTTTGACTGGCATTCACTTTTGCGAACATAGTCGCAATTTGTTGCAATTGGAAAAAATATTTATATTTTGTAATGTGACATCACGACAATCTTGCGTCACAGAAACGAGTTGTGACGTCAAAGTAGGCATCGAACGGCAAAAGTCGCTCCTTGAATCAGATTGTCAAAAAACATCGTTCGCTGGTTCCCGACTCGTGAGTAATAATGAACACGATTAAAAATGTGTAAATGGGCACTATGGGCTTGTAAGGGTGGTGTTGAAGTGATGTTGCGTGAACACTGGTCTGAACACATACCCATAAATGTGCTTATCAGGGCTGTGGAGTCGGTCGGTTGTCAAGTGACTCCGACTCCGACCCTCCGGAGTCGACTCCGGACCTCCGAACTCCGGACTCCGAGATCGACTCCGACCTTCAACCCAGGCCCCGGTGGATAGCCGAATCTAACGCCATCCCAAACTTGCTTATATCTTGAACTCGGTTGTAGATATCGTCCCCAAATCGTATATACCCAATGGTCTTTAAATGCTATCACTTTCAGAAGACAATATTTAAGGTTATTTGGGAGTAAGAGCATTTTATGATGTCTGCAACACCATGTTTTTTATGCGGAAAAAAAATGACGAATACATGTATGCAAATGAGTATGAAATTTACGTTTCACACATTGTTTAATGGCATTCTTCTTTAAGAGGATGACGGGCAATCATGAACCAGCCCGAACGTAAAATATGATTTCAACTCCATTGCGTAGTAGCAATACGGAAAAATCCCGCAGTTAAATGAGGACCGAAAGTAAGTACTTGCCAAGTACCGGTCGATAAAAGTGTGGAACGCTTAAAGGGAAATAACAGCCCTTTTGTTTTTGTTAACAATTTCTTAGGCTTCCGTTGTGGTATAACAATGATTTGATTTTGATTGAAGAATAAAATACAATGATTTCCTTACTCTTGGTTGTATTTTTTACAAATTAAAAACAAGTACATATACTTAAGTTGAAACTAATGAGCAGCGTTTTTCATCACTATTTGAAGCGCGCCAATATCATGCGCGACGGTTGTTTTAAATTTATTCAACGACATGGAACAATGTCTTGTGAAACGAATCGCCGACACTAAATTAAGATCAAGGTGGGTCGTGTCCAAATGCATCGATGAGTTCTATCAATTTCCCGTTGGTTTTATTGTTTTGTTATTTGGTTGGGGGGAAAAAATGGTTATTTTCATGAAACATAAAGCTATAATATACAACCGAACAAAACTACCAAATTTACTAATGTTAAAATTTTAATTAGCCAATTTATAATTGGAGGGGTCGCAACCACTAAAAAAGGCCGACATAAAGGCATCGTTTAACTGCTAATCTTGGTTACCTGTTCATTAAATGGTTTATTAGATATAAGAGGATCTCGGACATATAATCACAAGAAGTAGAGCACAAAATACATTTTCAAATAAATTTCATTAAAAAGGGGGGAAAATGGAAAATGCCCGCAGTTTGATAAAGACCAAAAGTACTTGCAAGCACCTGGCAAGTACCGGTCGTTTAAAACGTGGAACGCTTATTATTAAAGGGAATGTTTCAACTTTCTGAAAGTTGTCCAATGTTACGGCCGCTTGGGTGGCAAAATATGAAAGTAATTGCTGCCGAACACGATTCTTGACATTTGTTTCTTCTCACAAAAGTGCTCAATTTCATGAAAAACTACAGTTTTAGTATTTGGGCTGATGACGTCATATGAAGGAATTTTTGGAAATAGAAAAAACCTTCACGCTGCAATATGTATGACTAGTGTATGGGCTAATGTATAGCCAAATGTAAAACAAGTCTACTTTCATCAACATTTGATAAAAAGGGATGACGACATCGGCTTAAGAACGGCTTACCCTAAATACACTAGGGCCTTTATTTTTTGCAGATGTCAAAACCAAAACTCAATTTACTTTCGATTAGAACCCTGTTTGGTGTATAACTTCCTACAATACTTAATTTCAATGGAAATCCAACAACTTGGCCATCTCAACTCAAATCTTATGTTAATGTGAAACATTCCCTTTAAATGATCAAAATGAACTTTAAATTGCAATATCTCTCGAAAGGGAAGTTTGTATGCAAAATGTGACGATTTTACAATATATTTTGGCCTCGTCTGTCGATTTCAAGTGATAATCATTTTTTTGTGGATGTGAGTATGATTTCATTAACAACTTTACTTGAAATAGTACAATATAGTGTGGGTAACTTGGTTTGTCGACCTTCAAGTAATAACTTCATTTTTGGGGAAAAGAATAATATGTATCTTAAACAAAAGAGAGGGGAAACACTTAATCGCCTGAACAAGCTTAAAATTGCTTGTAAGCCTGGATCGGTTTACCGATCTAACCGATTTTCTTATCATCGTCAGCAAAATTTCTTATAGTGTCATTTTTTACCCTGCGACCGAAGGCATCCCCTGAGTAATAGGAGCTGTCTCTATTCGTCCATGGTAATACTAAATACACAGATTATTAGTAAAAATTCCATGGTATGGAAAAACTTAGTGAAAAATTCGAAGACTTCAAATTATGGCAGTCTCGCCAATTGGGATCCATTTAAAAATCTTATGAAAGTACGATGCCCATACGTGCCAGCACTGCCAGCCGGAGTCGGAGTCGGTCAAATTGTAACCGACTCCGACTCCGACTCCGACTCCGACTCCGACTCCGACTCCGCAGCCCTGGTGCTTATGCATGAATAAATGGCATCTACCTACCAATTAATGTGTTGATGTGTCTTCAGCGGTGTATGAAAGGTGGATGTAAATAAATGCGTGCATGTGCATTATGTCGTGAATATTGCAGTTACCGGTACGAGCCACCCATCAACAGTTGCACCTTTTAAAGACGAGTGTCTGCATTATTTTCAATTGGAAATACAATTAAAATTAAGCAAGTTAAAGACAACAATATTTTTGGAAAATCGAACCTCCTCGTATGAAAAAACAACACGTCAAATATGTATTGATATATCGCATGAACATTTACATCGACCAGCCACCTGTCAATACATTCGTATTATCAAGAAGCATCTATTGGTAACTTTGAATTGGAAATCGATTCACAATTAACAATAAGAACTTCATAAAACTATATCCACACCAGAGTGTATGTCCTAATAGTAATTCATTGATTTATTATTGCATATACTTCTACTGCGGAGAATATTGCGCTACCATCAATGAGACAAAACTACTATCAATGAGACGAATCAAATGCATACCAGATTTTGTAAAAATAATTACGAGCGAGCGCTTCGCGTTCGCTCGTCTTTACGTGGTATATGGGGGAAATCTGATTTTGAGCAGCCCGACCCAACCAACCCAACCCGTGGGGCCGTGGCGACGCTTTTGAGAAGCTAATATCTTTGCAACCGCACGTCCGACTGACAAAGGGGCTTCTATGCTGAGTAGCCCCATCCAATCAATCCTGTCTTGTTATCGGTGCCGACTCATGTGAGTGACTACCACTGCGCGTGACGCGTGCCGCGGAAGCCGCAGGGCCTCCTGTAAGGAATTTTCACTGGGGGGGCCACGCAGATTTTCAATGATGGGCAGCGACAAGTGCAAAATGCTGTTAGATAACCCGAGACAAGCTATAATTCAGAAGTATATTGCTGTTATTTTTGGGGGGTCAAGTAAATATTGAGGTCACAGAAGGTCAATGTTCGACTAAATTTGAGTGCCTTTGCTAAAACCGTCTCTATCTCGATTACTTAAAGAGTTAGCGACGCGACCAAAAAACGTCGAAAGATAATATAATTTTCTGTTGCTAAAACTTGCATCAGAATTACCTCAGGGTCCAATAAATTAGTCAAGCTTATCCATTTAAGTTTGAAAATATTTACAAATAGACGACATACATTAAAGGGAATATAGCACCTGTAACATTAGTTTTAACGGAGATAGCCAGATTGTCGGCGTGCTGCTGAGAAAGAAAACCCCCAAATCCGAAATTTTCCTCCAAAGCACCTAGTGCTGAGTTTCAACGCAAAAACCGTTGGTCATTATGTGGTCATATTTCACGTCACAAATCCCGTGACGCATACTTCATCAGTAGTTACTCCACTGTGATTGCCACCGCACTTCGCTTTTGAACCGTCCGCCCAGTATTTCAGTTACTTGGGCGTCCGCCCCGACCGCCACCGACGGTCGTCAGGGCCGCTCGGTACACTAGTGGTTCACGTATGCGTAGCCCCCACGTCCCTACCTGGCGCGAGCGAGCGCCGCGTCGACCCAGCCAGGTCGCGTTTCACGCTACCGGTGCAACCCATCGTGCGGTGCCGCCACAGCAGTGTCACTGGGCGGGCGCCAAAGTTTGCCGTGTCGATGCCTCCTTGTGACGACACAACTCGCTTTGTGAGCAAGATTGTGTGACGTCACATGAAACATATTACTATTTTTCAATTTACAACAAATTCTGAACTTTTTTTCGCAAAAATGAATGCCAGGACCGTAAATCAGGCATCTTCTTCTCATTCTACATACTTTCCCAACGTTGCCTATATTCCCTTTAAAGGAATAAACTTGTGATGGAAGCATCGTAGAGTTAAAACCGATTTCACTAATGTGTTGTCTCATCGATACGCATTGAGTGATACTATCATCGAATATTGCAAATAAATGGCACGGTTAAAGCACACTTAATAGTTAAAAAAGTCACGCATTTTTTAATTGGAAGTCATAAGCCGGTCGGTTTTAACCATCCTAACCTAACCTAGTCATAAACCGGTGGGGGTCATTTTGACCTTGAGGTTTTTCCGGAATAGCGGAAAAACGGCGGCGCACAGCGCCACTAAGTTTTGTAAAGCTGTTTGAACATCAATTTTCCACACTTTGTCAAAAATTTGACTTAGGTTAATCACAGGTCTGTCACAAGGTCACGTCAAAGTCTGCCACAGGTCAGGTCACAAGGTCACGTCAAGTGACCTTACCTTCCAAAATATTTGTGATCGTGCCAAAGCAACAGTTTTTGTCTGAAAGATTTTGAAACTTTGCAGGATTCATTAAGATCATAAATACCTACAATGTTTATCCGGATTTTTGCATCGGTGACCTAAGGTCAGTGTCAACTTCCTTGACCTCCCCATATAACTGTGAACGGAAAATAAAACAAATGCTTCCCTAACAGAAACAATATGCATGGAAAGGCCTAAGATATTCCAGAATCATTGTTATTTTAGCTCATTTGGAATGACAAGGTGCAATTTCTGCTCAGTGATCTCTACAAGGTCATTTGAGTCATCAGCAATGATTAGCTTAATAACTCTTGATATACAAGATATAGGACAAGAGTTGGGGGGGGACCACCCCCCCCCCCCACCTTTGTTGTTCGTCTTGTCTGCCGCTCGCCTCATATGCAACATGACCTAACCGGTCACCAAATGATCTTGACTGCAGGTCAAATTTTGAAAATTGATCTTACCAGCGTCACCAAGTATAATTTTTTCAAATCGCATCGTTGAGACTAACACGATGGTGATAATGCATTTTGTCTATCATTTTTAAGGAAAAAATTGTTCAGGAAAAATTCTACCAAATCTGCATTTTTTAACTTTGATGACCTCTGGAGCCTCAACTTTTGATCTGAGCTCAATTTTGATGACATCCACTTTGATTTACATTTTCCTTGAGCTTTTATTCGGTTCCATGTTTGTTTCCAGCTATCATAGTTCACGAAGAATACGGGGTTGTTCGAAAGTGAAGTCCTACAAACTGTGAAATTTCACCCTTGATGACCTCTGACGACCTCAATATTGACCATAGCCAAAAATGTTCCCTGTAACTTCTAATGTACCTACATGTTGAGAGCTTTAAAACGCTTTTTGTCCGCGTCTTTCTATTCTTTTTCGTTTTTGAGTAAGTGGGGGGTCATTTTGACCCCCACCATTGTCGAAGTTGTCTCGGAGGCCCACCAGGGCCGCAGTTAAAGTTCCAACTTCAAGTCCTTTTACGCACATTCCACTGTTGAAAGTCACATCGTATGTAGGTATAGCTAAGCGTTTTTAAGTCCTCAAAAGCTTCATATTTTTAATAATGGTTTATATTTTTTCGGAAAATATGTTATACCACAAAAAATTCACAATTATCAGAAACAGTTGATTGACAGGCAGGTCTGTGGTGATTTATTCGACATTCTCAGAAATGAAATTGATAGCGCCGGGCTAGAGGGGCCTTTTAGGTCGGTCGAATTATTTTGTGACCCGTCTGGGACTTTCTTTGACCAAGCCTCATGGTAGGCCTGAAATGCCATTGAGCGATCCATAACGGTCAAATTGTTTTGTGTGCAGATAAAAAAGTTGCTACACAAATGGAAAAGCTAGTCGGATTCGCTAATGCGTTCATTAAGGACTGAGTAAAAGAAACCTTCCTCGTTATACAAAGGTGTTAGAGTTGTATTTCATATCATAAATGCGTGAGCGTTTCGATCGAATTTTAATCGTGAGGCTTGACCCCGATGCCCCACACCCGCCCCAAGACCCTCACCTCTATGTGTCTCGATCTTGTGTCTTAACAAGGACGCCTGTGCTGGTCTGAAGAAGGTCCATACCATGCCCTGATGTGACCTTACGTAATAGCCTTTTACTAACCAGGGTTTATTCTATTAAAAAAATTATACGTTTTGGCCCGGTCCCGCTAGAGATGTAGGGAACAAAGTTAGTTTGCCTCACCCAATGGTTGTGGGCGTGGGACTGCAAGCTCCCCTGCCTCCCCTTCCACGCGTCCCTGGGTTCGATCCACGACAACCTAGCCACTGGAACCCAAAAGACCAAAACCCAAAACTATGAACTACAGAAATTTTCGTCGGCCAAGATCAGTTAACTTAATAGACGTGATACGTGGGTCTTATTGCATCCCCTCCATACTTTGCAGTATTTCGTTGATTAGCGTAGGCAAGTATTGTTACCAGACTTCAGTTCCCTCTTCAGACCAACAAAAGGCTCTCTCCGGCCTTAGCAGGACCCTCTGAGGTACTGCAAAGAGGACCTTCAGATCGTCTCTCTGGTCCGAAGAAGGCCTTCTCAGATTGACCAACGAGGGCTTCTTTTCAAACAAACTAAGAGAACCTCTTGAGACCAACAAAAGGCGCACTCAGATTTGGACAATACCGTCTCGGATCAGCCGCAGTCTCTCAGCTAGCTAGGGCCCTCCTAGACTGGCCCAGGGACTCTCAAACCGTCCTACACAGCTCTGAGGCTACCTATAAAATACCCTCTTTACACAAGCCGAGCGGCCTCTAGGTCGGTCGAATTATTGTTGACCGTCTGGCGACTTCTTTGACCAAGCTCTCGGTAGGTCTAATGAAATACCTTCTCAGGACCGCGCCGAGTTACATTATGACCAGTCACTGAGGTATAGGCACCCAGGGGCATCTGTAAAAGCTTGGGCAAGGCCTCTTTCTGACCAGTTGAAATACCTATGAAGACCCCACCCATGGCTTCCTTAGGCCTCTGACCGGCCTGACCATATGAAAGGGCCGACAGTCAAAAAAGGTCCTGACGCCTAGGAGATTGCTGCCCCCCCCCCCAACCCCGGCCTGAACTACTTATCCGCCGCCAATGGTCGAAACAAAGTTTGCCGAAAAATGCTAGCGATCAGTCCAGCATCACAAATTAAAGCCGGCGCCCCATACCAAAACATGCCACGTAACTGTCAGGAGATGGATTTAAAGGCGCGAAAATTGCCCTATATGTCAGAACACTAGTTTGGAAATGGGTATATTTCCGCACTGAAAACCTAAGCTGGTATGTATTAGCAAGTTACCATCGAGTCCTTATTCACTAAGTTAACAGTTCATCTTTTCTTTTATATCTGCGTCAATTGAAGATTTTAATTTATTTCGCCGAATTGAGTTTGTCGTTTTTAAACATACACGATGACATTTATCTGCCCCCCCCCCCCCCAGTGACCCGATTTCGGCTCAACTGGGGGGGGCTGGCGGCTTCACTGGGGGGGGGGGGCTGCAGCCCCCCCCCCCAGTTAACATGTTAGAGGAGGCCCTGGCGGAAGGGGTGCTGAAAGGTGTTTTGTCGCAAAAAATCTGCAACGGTTGTTTTCGACGGTGTCAACGGTTGCAACGGTCAACGGTTGTTTTTTGGGTTGTGTTCGAATTTGGTGTATGGTTAGGGACCCCTCCGCCGCCGCTTTTCCACTAGTCAGGGGTGGGGTGCCTCTGCACGTGCACACCCCTATTCTATACCTTAGGAACGGCTGAACCGATTGTGCTCCGGTTCGGTGTGTGGTTAGGGACCCCTCAGCCGCCGCTTTTCAACAAGTCAATTGCGCACGTACACACCCCTATTCTATAGGTACCTCAGGAACGGACGGCTGAACATATTGTGTTCAAATTTGGTGCGGTTAGTGACCTCTCAGCCGCTGCCTTTCCACAAGTCAGGGGTGGGTGTCTCTGCACGTGCGCATGTGCGCTCCCTTTTTGTAACTCAGAAACTACTTGCCCGATTGAGTTGAAACTCACCATACATTTCCTTCGCGCTCGCTCGTTCATCACCAACCACGGCGCTCTACTGGTTTAACATATAAGGTCACTGTCAGGTCAAAGGTCAAATGTTAGATATTTGAGTTTTGGGCCATACGTTCCATCCAAAACATTAGATTGAGCCTGTCATCGCACAAAGTGCTCTCAAAGGTATGAGACATCTCCCGTATAAGCAAAAGTGAAATTGTAAGCAAAGGTCAAGAAAAAGATCAGGTCAAATCAGGTCACTATTGGCAAGAGGTCATGCGACACATGTTTTATGAGTTACCTTACACATATAATTCGATTGCAGTAGCCATTTGCACACCTGACCAGATATTAGGTCAAGTTCAGGTAATTAAAGGTCAAATTTTGAATTGGATAAATATAACTACAAAATGCATGTTTCTTATCCAGTTTTGTCTTAGCAATACAGTGGTGCCATTTATTTTTCTGTATCTGGTCGAAAAAAATCATAAAATGACGTCACGAGGCACTCATATTTGGGGAGCAATCAGTGATTCTTGAATAGAGATATTGTTTTGCAATTCGGTTTCGGTTTTGTTGATATGTGGTATTCCTACATCTCTTAATTTTGTTTTAAATAAAGAAATACTGATTTTGACGGCATTTCGACCAAAAACAATAATATTTTTGGGGGTCAAAACCCAAAATTTTAACCAACCCGAGAAAGCCATTTCCTCTACCCCTTGTCATTTGCTATCTGTTGACGTTTTTGTATTGCATTTTGCTTAATAATGGTCTTTGTACAGCCTGTTAGAGTTAAGCTGAATTTTCGTCAAAGTCGTGTGTAGTGACGTCACTAAATTTGATATAACTATATATTTTTTCGCACTGAAGACGTAAAATTAATGTAGGAGAAGCTACCCGAAGTTTCGCGTTGATAGCACTGTTCGTTTTGCTCTAACATGAAAATCCCTTCTCCCCCCCCCCCCAGCCAATGGCGGTTAACGCGGGAACTGAAAACTGACAGCACTTATTTGTGCATCGTCTTCAAAAAATGTTTATCTGCATATTATACTTCGGCTCTTTTCCAGCCGTGTTTGTCTTTTTTATATTAAGTCTCAATAGTTTTGTAATAACAGTTTGACTAGGCCAAGTCATGAATGGCGAAAAAAGTAAAACTGATAGTAATTTAGCCTCTCACGAGCTAGCTGAAAGGGTAGCAGAATGCATTCCGGATAACACGTACCGATTAGGCAGTGACAACATACCGACGCTGGGCAGAGCGCAGGGCAAATTTTATCTACGTGAAACTTGACCTACTGGCTACTCGAGTACTACAGATGTACTACTCCAGTACTACAGAACCAGATGTAGAATGACTTGCAGGGAATGGACAAGACTCTTTATAAGTTTTACAGAGAAGCCCACACGATCGATGGTCCCATCTTCACGCCGAGCTCACTTCAGGTACTGCGTATTTAACCAAATTTAGTGTAACAACAAAGCGTATTTGAAGTGTGGTGGAATGTAGCAGACCTGTGACCTGTTGCTGCTGTGATGTGTTTTAAATGACAAATAAAGAGAAACTTGTCAGTTACCTCTGTATTTGCTTGTATCTAATGCAATACATTTTGTTATAAACTTTCGTACAGCTTCGCTGTTAACCAAATATATGATCTCGATCCAGTATCCACTCAATCGTAACTACTCTCCCCCCCCCAAACATCCAAACCCCATTTTCATTTATTGATCCCCAAATAAAGCCCATTTACGCAGACAAACTTGTTGAGAACGGCAGAAAGTCGATATAATAAATACCAGTAAGACGCCTTAAACCCGCCCGGCGTAGGGGTCTTCTCGCCGAACGCCGGCGTTAGGGGTGAAATATTACCCCTCGTATCTTCACCAATAACCGCTTGGAGACGCGCAGCGGACGTCGAAAACTCTCATGAAACGAATCGAATGCATACCCGAAACTTTTCAAGTTAGTCAAATGTAAAGGTCACGGTCAGGTCACATAGAAAGTTCGAGTAATTGAGTTAATGGTTATACTTTCAATTAAAAAAATCCTTTGATAGACTGTCAATTGACATCAAAGCTCTCAAATGTGTTAATTACATCCATATTGCATTAAGTAAAAGTGAAATTGCATGCAAATTCACAGGTCAAGGTCAGCGTCACAAAGGTCACTGTCACGAAGAGGGTCAAATTAAAGCCTTTTTGTGACACGTTGTTATGGTCATTTTGCACGAAGAATCATAGAAACAGTCATTTTTACAACTTGGACCCCGTCAAAGTCAAGATCAGGTATCTAAGGATCAAACTGCAAAACTTGACGATGATAATTGATGTTTTTATGATGATTTTGCGGTTAAGGGCCTCAACTGTAAAAGTTATGTGGGCCCTCTGACGAATATGATTAAAACAATGCTTGTATTCGTAAGATTAAATCTTTTAATTGTCTACGGCCAAAATCGCTAAATCAGCACACAAAACTCACGAAAATAATAGAAAGGCATTTGAGATATAAATTCTTGATATATCTCTAAGCGTAGATGGCAGTTCTCAGAAGATTTTCCCAAAACTGTTTAGTTTTTGATATACAAACCTCCTCTCTGCTCCTAATATAAACACAATAGATTCTTTTTATTTTTCTTGGAGAGAGCAATCCAAGTTCATCTGGATACAACGAACGCATAATAGTATATTGAAATTCGGTTTGCAAGGTATGTAAAATAAGATACCCTTACACTTAAGGTTATTCTCTTAATAATTATAGAAATATCTCCGAGGTTTTTTTTGGTTTTTTTTTTTTTTTTTTTTTATTTTTTGTAGATACCCCTATTGAAACGGAATTATTCTACATTTCTTGGGTTGCGGAGTGACTGTCGTCAGGTTTGATGTAGTCAGCAGAGGGAGACAATTCATTGGGAAAAAAAGCTTTTTTTAGGTGTGATGTCTGGGGGGGGGGTAAGTTCAAAAAAAATCCCAAAAATTTTGGAAAATCCGGAAATTGCTGCGCATCTATGTTAGAAAATAATATTTCACATTTCCTATATCAGTTTACCAGATATTTTCAGTATCCTTTGCGAGTTTCGAACTTTAAAGCTAATGTTTTCTACTATGCATCAAAACATTATCGTGTTTCAACCGAAAAATGCATTACATTATCAGTCATTCGAAAACGGCATATCTCCCAAAGTTTTGCAACTTTTTCCGCAATGTTTTTTTTTTAGGTAGACGTTCCAAATTGAGTGCGAAGTGAAGGGATACTAGAAACTTTACTCGTTACTCTGTTGAACCGTTTTCAGCTGAGTGGGGTATTGCGATAATACGGGTGAGGGGGGGGGTAATATTTACCCCCCCCCACCTACGGCCGGCGCGGGTTAAAACGGCGCAAGGCGAAGTCGTAGTGGCCGAAATTAAATCCGCGTGCAGTTCACCCGTATCCAGACGATGTTCGTTCTGTGCAAAGCCATTGCGATTGGAAATTATTTGTCGCTTGGTGTTGTTTTTTTTCGACACGTTCGCAAATAGATCCGAGAGCTAAATCGATACTTTAAACTAAATAGGTTCTTGAAGCGTTATTTTAAATTGTACAATATAGCTTCATTGTGAGGCAACAAATCATTTTGGAGTGGGTGATATTGAATGATGGATTTATGCGCTTACAAGCCGGCATCGTTTAGCGTCTCACCTCTTTGTTTGAAGCTTACGGCGGTTTAATTAAGGAGAATATTATCAAATCGTTAATTAAAATATATTACAGACAGATCTTTAAAGTGAAATATTGCATGCAAACCATAAATTATGAATGCATTTTAGAGACGATTACATTGGTCTATCAGATTGTGTTTGTTTCAGTCGCTTACGTCCCATAGGTGGACTGAGCAACGTGGATTAAAATTGGAAGACGTCATAAAACTACTGAATTTGCGCTGTGATATAGTCCAGTAACTTTGCACGTCTAGCGCCGGCTGAACGACAACATAGTGCATTACGCGGGGCGGATCGTTTCTCTACGCATCTGTGTTTTGACCAGTGATTCTTTGCGACTTTTTGGTTTGCCGAGATATAGTTCGTCTCGGTATTGCAACGATTGTTTTGTAGGTAATTTCTGTGGACGAACAAGGGGTGCACGTTGCGCACGTGCAGAATGTGTGGACCAGGTTATACTGTTGGCAACATTGCAGTTGTGGTGATCTCCAGCGCCACGACCAAATTTTAGCATTGATAGTCCAGCGCGTTTCTCAGCACAGCATCGTAATAACTTTTCGACCACCCCTTGACTCGACGTGTCACGCGCCGTAGCTTGACCAATCACATGCATAAAAACATTGTAAATAGATGCATAATGTCATTGCATAGTCTTCATAAGGCGGAAGAGCCGCTTGCAAAGTCGTAACGCGGGGTTCAAAACGGAAAAGCTTGCTGACAGCGCGCGGTCTGGCCCGGCCGGAGGTCGGGGCCCTACACGCTTATATTGTTGAGAAAATTAATCCAGGTATTCAATGGAGACTCGCTCCGCGCTTCGCGACTCGCTTTCGTAGTATTAATCGGACCACTTGCTCGGTACACCAGGTGTTATTCGGTCTGCTTAGCCAAGAGTGTTTTGATTTCATGCACTCGCAGGCTCGTGCATGAAATATAACAATTGCACTCATAACCTCACCTCGTTCGGTTAACATTTTATGGTAGGGAATAATGCCCTCACTTCGTGCGGGTATTATTTTTAACACCCTTTGCTAAGCAGACCAAATCACACCTGGTATACCGAGCAAGTGGTCCGACTGAATGTGTATATTACGAGGTTGTATTGTATTGCATTGACCGGTCCATCCACGCGAACATAGTTTTCGGGACATCGAGTTTGAGCCCACGGTCCCGCAAATCGTGGACAAAACAACACGGTTTTCTGGACCTTGTTCTACGGTATCATGCATTTCTAGATTTTCATTGGTTGTCAAAAACACATGACTACGAAAATGTACGTAAATTGGGAGCTATCCACTGTTCCTGGTCAGCTCTGGAACATTACAAGTATGAAGGGAGTATAATGACGATGATAATGATAGAGATATGATATAATGTATTCGTACCTCGGGGAAAAAAACAACATGTACGTGATCTTTGGCCAGGCTTTATAAATCCTACACAATGGCAACTATGAAACAAAAACCACGACGATTAAACAATGACAATCATCGGACAACCGGGCAAACCACCTCATCTTCTGACAGCCGCTTCTCCCCTCTGACGTTCCAGCAATGTTCCACACCACTCCGACCCCCGTCACTGACCCAGACACAACCCCTCCTCCTCTGGCGCCTCAAACCCCGTCACCGCCGCCGCCGGCGTCTGCGGCTCCATTGGCGTCCGCCCACGGCGCGGCGCCCATCGCGCCGTACGTGTGCACCGCCGTCAGGAACTCCTTCACCTCCGGCATCGACATGCCGTGCTTGCTGGCCATGTGGGTGCGCAGGTAGTGCACGCGGTTGTAGGTGACGTGGCAGACGGGGCAGACGGTGCGGCCCTGGTGCACCTTGACGTGGTGCTGCAGAGAGCCCTCGTTGCGGAAGCGGGCGCCGCACTCGGCGCAGACGTGCCTGCCGGGCGGATCGACAGCAGGCGGCGGCGGCGGCGGCGGTGGTGGCAGGCCAGCGGCGCTCTCTGCCAACAGAAGGCAGACCCGTTCCAGATGTAGTGGGCAGACGGGCAGGCAGGCGGGAAGGCGGGTAGGCGAAAGGGCAGGAGCCCCAGACCCCTGGCCGCTCGGCTCAACAGCCAGGGGACGACGCCAAAGACATGCCCCGTCAAAGACAGGGCAGTGGAGTCGAGCTCCAGCTCGGCTCGGTAGTGCAGGGTCCTGTTCCGCTTATCTCGAGCTCCGGTGCCACACACTCAGGAAATGCAGAGAGACAGAGGCGGGCGAGTCGCTGCCGGGGTCGCCACACCTTCTCCAGTCGTGAGGTCATGTGCTGAGCAGCGTCAGAACAGTGACGTCAGAACAGTGACGTCAGAACAGTGACGTCAGTCAGAACGTCACCATTCTTGACGCTGATTTCGAAATTGGCGTTCAATTTACATCATATGTTCCACTGGGGTTGCGTCCAGGTCAACCGAGGTCACTGACATAAGATGACCCAGTTTGTATATGTTACCTCTATTTTCCCCGCAAGTGGTGCCCGTCCTTTTCACGCCGGCCCACTATCTCAACACAAAAGTAACGAAGTAACGGACTTGGTTATAAAGTAAGGGAAGTTATTTGGTCCGTTACCTGTTTTGAAAAGTACCGAGAAAAGTAAAGAGAACTGTCATTTTACATGACAGTGACCTAAACCTATCGCATGTTGGGTTCAGCTGATTCCCATCGGTCTNAAATGAAGCAATTGCTATAGTGGGCACCGCTAACCAAAAAGTTAGCTTCGCTAACCGCTAATCCGCTAACTAAGAAAATAACTTCCGCTAACACTAAACCGCTTAACTGCTAACACATTTAGCAAAAGCTAACGCTAACCGTTAACTGCTTACTTTTGTCATGTTAATTAGCTTCATTTTTTGTATTTTGTGCTCCTCAACCAGACATGTGCATGGATCTAAAAGTTGGATCTATGATCCCAGAGGATCTCTTGACAAANAGAGACAGGGCCCCCGCAATACAATGCCCCCAGGGTAGTGGCGTTGTTGAGCGGGGGAGGTGGCGTCCGCGAAAAGTTTTTGTCCGAAGGGGGAGGTGTCAGCGAGAAGTTGCTAAACTGGAGAAAGTAAAGCGCTATTTTAGGGACGTGTTCTTTAGAAGGAGCGAAAAACTATCAATTTGATTTGGCCCTCCCAGGCCGACATAGAGCTCATTCTGATTGAGAGGGCCTACTCAGACTGGCATAGAGGCATATTAGCTAGGCATTGCATATAAAAAGGTCTTACAAATACGTTTCAGACTAGACCAGGGACTCTCGGACTGACAAACGCTCAGACCCTTAGGCTGACAGCTCTCCATCAGACCGACCAAGGGCCGCCTCGAGCCGACCGAGAGCCCCCTTAAGCCGACCAAGGGCCCTGCTAAGCCTATCAAGGGCTCCGTTAAGCCGACGTAGGCTCCTTGGGCCAAAAAGGCCCCTCAAGCTAACCGAGAACCTCTCATGCCGAAACAAGAGCCCTCAGACCGACCGGGCCCTCTCAGGCCAAAAAGTACCCAAGCCGAACGGCGAACAAGTGCCCCTCAAGCCAACCGAGGGCCATCTCAGACCGAACGACCCTCAGACTGATCGGAAGCTTCTCAGGTCGAACGAGGGCCCCTCAGGCCGGCCGAGGGTCATCTCAGGAAGCCCGAGGGTCCCGCAGGCCCACCGAGGAATCTTTCAGACTGACTGAGGGTCTCCTAAAAAGACTGAGGCTTTGAGCTCTCCTGGCTAACCGAATGCCCCTCAAGCGGACTGAGGGCCCCTCAGCCATCAAGCCGACTGAGGGCTCCCATCAGGTCTTAGGGCCTCAGGCCAACAGAAGGTCCCCCTCAAGCCTGCCACGGGCCATCTATTGCCAAAAGAAAGCTCCTCACGCTGACTAAGGCCCCCCTCCTACTGACTGAGGGCCTCCTCAGACCGGAGGAGGAACATTTAAGATCAACCGAGGGCCCCTTATGCGGAGCAATGGCCCCTCAAGCCAACCGAAGACCCCGTCAAACCAATCGAAGGCCCTCTCATACCAACCTGAGGGCCATATTAGTCCGACCAAAGGGCCCCTCAGGCCGACTGTGGGCCCCCTCAGACTGTCTTCAATTCGGCAAGGGAGTCTCTCAGGCCGACCGAGGGCCCTCATCTCGACTGTGGGCTCCCTCGGCCGAATCTGAGCCCTCTCAGGCCGGCCAAGGGCCATCATAGAACGAACGAGGGATCCCTCAGACCAACTGAGGGCCCCTTATGTCAACTCTGCTGGGCCACTCAGGACGACTGTGAGCCCCAAAGCCAACTCTGGGCCCTCCCTTCCGCTGCCACTGCATGGCAACTGTGCAAATTCGTGAAGGCTGACTGGCCTGGTAGCGTCATCTATCTCTTTCCCACATCGCTGCTCGCCCCCTCTACCGACCGAACCAATCCCCGTATAGATGTCGCTGGTGTAGCGGCCATCGCCGCGGGCCACAGAGCCGGTGCGGCGCGGCGCGGGCGCGGCCGGTCAGTGCCGCGCGGTGTTCAGTGCAGGAGAGTAGAGTGGTCCGGTGGCCGGCTGAACCACATTCGACGGCGGCCGAGACAGGTAGGTCCGGCACGGCTGGTTGTGGAGGCCGACCCGCCGGCCGCCAGCTGGCCACGGCAGTGGCGGCCGCGGGCCGACTCTGACCGAATTCTGAGGCTGGAGCTTATTGTTGGTTATAGAGCCTTGGGCTGGGGTGTGCTGACGCAGAGTTTTGGTCGTATGAGCGAGTGCCACGTGTTGCTGAGTTGCAAGGTTCACGGCGCGTTATAGCGGTAATGGTTCATATTTACGTGGTGGCTTAACTTGACGACGGCTTCGGTTATCTGAATTGATAAATGATCATTGATCATGCCGTTCGTTTTACTGGTGCATTGGTGCTGCGTGGTCGCTGTAAATTGGCAGAGCAGCTAAATTGGGGTGAACGGATTTGTGGCCTTTACCTTATGTCGCTATTTTTCAATACATAAATAATTGCGAAGATGTTATATCACAGTGTTGATTTCAAAACCACCACTATACTGGCAAAATTAGCATCAGGTTCATTAAGTTAAGTCAACGAGTTTGTTCCGACGTCAAACTTTCATTTTCTTTGGTAAAATGCACTTTCCTCATTCCTAATACAAAATCGTTTCGTATGAATAACTTCTGACAAAGAGATTCACTCCCAGCCTCAAAATTCCGGCGACGCTAATCTATGAAATAACGAATACCTAGCTGGCGAACTTAATTTAAGTCCAAAATCCTTATGTGGTTGTTAAAAGTTTAGAAGTATTCTGTATAACTACTTTATTCAGGAAGTCGTCTAACATGTTAATTGGAGGGAAACCCCCAGTCCAGCCCCCCCCCAGTCGAGCTAAATTTCTGCCACTTGGGGTACCAGTGCGACTGGCGTCAACAGTCCACAATGCATGCCTGACGCATTTGTTGTTTTCAGCCGCCAAAAAGTAGTGTTTCAATTGATGAAATGAAGGCAAATGTAGGTAGCTAGTCTAATTATGTTTGAAGCTTCTACAAACATAATTATAGATATAATTATGTACATAATTATTCTGTAGATAGCAATGTAGAGTATTGGCAGACTCGTTCTAGTCGCCAAGAATGACATGTATGACAAATGCCTCGGGGGCATTCCACGACATTTCACCATTGTTATCCCGAATTACACCCTCATCTCTCACTTTTTGTTAAAAATTTGTGTACAGAGTTATATTGGGTCCTAAGTTTAGCTGTGGCAATATTAGCTCGATCCGACCTCCGGTTCTCGAGTTATAGCCTCGGGCATTTTCGCAAGGTCACACTGCTGAGTGTTTTTGGAGGCTGTAAGAGTGCATTTGACTCATCCAAATAACAAAAATTCTTTTACGGCTGAATTCGCAATGAAACTAAGAATTTATTTCTGGAATTTGGTATGTATTCTTGAATAATCCTGATCCCGTGACTTTTTTACATTTTTTCGTTGACCTCGTGAGACCTCGGGTACACCTGATTCAATTGTTCACTTCTCAAAATGCTTTTCAATGTATTGCCTAACAACGCAACAAATAATAAAATGTGTTTTTCCTCTATTTTCCATATTTTCTATCCATATACCTACGTGCGTGTTTTCGAATTACCCACAAGGTAACGGGCAAATATCTGCAAAGCTATGAGACCGATTTGGACGGGATCTTCACCATTCTATCTGGCGTGGTCTTAAACGGTTTCGTTAATAGTTTTATCCACTTATGTCTAATCTAAGTGAACCAAATTGGACCAAGACCACTAAAAAGCGTTGTAGATGACGTCATGCTTCAAACCTATGAGACCGATTTGGGAAGGGTCTTTATCATTCGATCCAGCATAACCCAAAACGGTGCTGTCCTGAGTTTTATCCAATTCAATACTATCAAAGTGGACCAAGTTGGACCAAAGCCGCTCAAAATCGCTGCAGACGGCATCATGCTTCAAAGATATTGAACTGCTTTTGACATGATCTTCACCATTCGATAAACCTTGGTCCAAAACGGTGCAGTGCTGAGTTTTAACCAACTTGGTCCAATCTAAGTGGACCGAATTGAACCAAAAACAACAAAATTTGTGGTTTGGGTCTAATTTGGTCCACTTATATTATACAAAAGTGAATAAAATTATGTATGGCACCGTTTTAGACCAGGCCAGATCGAATGGTGAATACACCGTCCAAATCGGTGATATAGCTTCGCAGATATTTGCGCGTTATCCCTCCCTATTGGGGGTGATTCGAAAACACGCACGTATATAGAAGGACAATATAGAAATTAGGGTAACATGCATCTTTTTTATTTGTTGCGTTGCTAGGAAATACATTGACAAGTATTTTGATAAATATAAAAATTGAAATCCGAGTGTACCCGAGGTCACACGAGGTCAACGCAAAACAAAGCACAAGGGCACGGGTCAAGGTCATTCAAAGTCACGCAAAAAATATAAAAATAGAAACTTCATTTCATTGAAAATTCAGCCATACAAGTATTTTTGACATTTGGGTAAATCAAATGCATTCTTTCGGCCTCCAAAAATACCTCTGCAGCGTGACCTTGCGAAAATGCCCGAGGCTATAACTCGAGAACCTGAGGCCAGATCGAGCTAATATTGCCACAGCTGAATTCAAGACCTGAATTCCTGAATTCAAGACAATAAGATAGCCCCGCGGGGCTATCTTATCCATCTCACTTTTTTGTTCAAAATAGGTGTACGCATACACTAATTTTGAACAAAAAGTGAGAGATGAGGGTGTTTTCAACTGGTCGAAATGTCGTGGAATGCCCCCTCTGCCATTTCCAGAGATCAGAGACCATTAATGTGAAAGCACAGGTAATATGTCTATACTGGACGCATGTGGCAAGACAGCGTTATCCAACAAATCAATTAACAATATTGTGTAATACTTATTTTGTATTATTTGGCGACAGATTCTTTCAACTGTATCGTGACATATGCGTATTATATAATATAATACCGTTTCGTTATCTCCCAAGTACGTGGTGAGGCCTGCCAGTGAGAAGGACTGGAGCCAAACACATTACAGGGGTCCCAAATCAGGGCCGACCGACGTATGCCTGCAGCGCACTGGGTGCGATGCAAGAAAACGCTCGTTTCATGTCCAGAAAAAAAATATGCATGTGATTTTGCGTAATAATTTCGGTAACAAACACCCAATGTTAGAAATTGTATATGGCTATATTTTCCAATTAATGACAAAACAGATATTGCATTACATTGGTATTAGTGGTGCCAGTTTCAGAAAATATTTGTCCAATGTCCGATTGACATGTCCAAGACTATTGTCAGCTGTCCGTCCAAAACTGTCCGAAAATTATTGTTTTCCGAAAGGAGAACAAAATGTATGATATGGAACGTAAAACATTTAGTGTATCATTCCCAATATGTGCATAAGTATAGGCATTTGTGTAAAATATCGCTACAGTTAAGATATCCGAAAGCCACAATCATCATATATCCATTTATATACAATACAGGTAAATATTGTTTGATAGAAAATAACTGGGCAAGTGATTTTCACAAGCCATCCTTGGCATCGGATGTCTGAAAATGTCCAAAGAAATATGCTTTTGTCCGTCCGAAACCGAACCGATTTTCGGGCAAATTCTGATTTTCGAAAATGTTTGCACCGATTGGCACCACTAATTGGTATGGACACTCCCTCTGTCAGTCACAGCAACCTCCTACAGAAGATACCAGAAATAGTCCACCGTCGCCGTCACCCACCGGTGTGACGCCCGAAATAATTACCCGTGGGCCGTGACCCTGCTAATTAAGATAAGAGTGTGATGTTTACACGACTCGTGGACCCTATGATTCAACATTAACAGGATGCATTCAATTTTGGGTCAAATACGATCAGCGGTGCGCCGTCGGCGCTTACGCGCGTGCGCCA
Organism: Semibalanus balanoides; assembly: GCA_014673585.1. Taxonomy (NCBI): domain Eukaryota; kingdom Metazoa; phylum Arthropoda; class Thecostraca; order Balanomorpha; family Balanidae; genus Semibalanus; species Semibalanus balanoides. The sequence continues at coordinate 6,959 of VOPJ01010313.1, read as the reverse complement.
TTCGTTTAACATAGGAAACGAAAAAGTCCGAAATCGCTAAAAACGGGCAGCCTCCGCGATGGATCCCGGGCCGATAACTTGGCAACCGAGGGTCTCAGCGGCATGTAATAAACACGCTCCGATAGAGAATAGATTAGCCTGGCGTATTCCATGTCGTTCAGGCCGAAGCACGTGTCACGTGGAAACTAATGACCATTAGCATATCAAATTAAAAAATTCAGTAAAGACATCAGTGCTCAGAAACTGTGTGATATATAACGCTGAAACAGAAACCACTTTGCAGGGAAATGTACCGCCTTCAAATTATTTGTGCAACACAAAGCTGTTTGATAAATATTTAAGCAGGTTGCCAGGCGTTTAATTTTAAATTCAATATTTTGCTAGTTTTTTAAAGCTTCTGTCATTTAAGCTTCTACACAAAACACCTTTTCAATATCAGCGAATATCTCAAAAGGCTATTTTGTGTGTTCATCAGTTTTGCCACATTCCAAGCTATGAACATGACAAGTTTCGAGAAGAAAAAAATGGCACGGGCATATTGAAGCACGAGCTAAAATCCAGAGTATGTTTGTTTTCTGGACACCCTGTACTAGTATTAATTAAATGCGTCTCTATAATATGCGCTTATTTTTCGTTGCACTGCAAAACATGATAGCAGTGAGTCTGCGCGAGGAAGCTTGCGTTAATCCGTCATTGATCGGGGGCATTAATATTGCCCCCATGACGAACTTTCGCGATAGCTCAAAACTCAATTGCACTATTAACGTGAAACTCCGGGTACCTTCTGCCGCAACACTTGTAATCTTCTGTGCAAAAATGAAGCAATTTCGTCGATATTTTTTAGATTTGTATAGCAAATTTAGTGACGTCACTACACACGATTGTGATGATAAAATCAGTCTAACTTAAACAGGCCGTACAAAGGACCGTACAAAGGTGTAGATTAACATGCAGAAATCCGTTTCACTCTACATATGACAGTTTGGCATCAAGCCGCCAATAGAGTTTGCCAGCGACAGATTGACTGGAAAATATGGACTTATGGTCATGCCCCCCCCCACTCAAAATTTCGCGGCAACGCCCCTGGCCATGTCCATGTTGCATTTGACTCACATTTGTTTGAGTCGACCCAAGTCTGACTCACAACCGAAGAACTGACTCAACTCTTGACTCAAGTCCCGCTTTTAAAAATTGAGTCGACTCAACTCATGACTCATCCAGAAATGCTTGACTCATGAGTCGATTCATGACTCAACTCTGAGTCAGTTACAAGTCTGGTTGGTGGAGCCTCTGACTATTGGTGATTCACAAACCGGAGCCGGAGCTTTTGGACTGCGGTCACGACCCGCGTGGAGCTCATGAGAGGATTTCCAGAGCCACAGAGTTGATTGTAAAATCTTCTTGAAATACATAGGTATATATTGGTTCCAAAATAAACGTCCTGCTGGGTTGGCCGGCACAGCATTTAAAGGGAACATGCCGCCTTGGGAAAAGTATGTGGAATGCTGGAGATGAGTGCCCCGATGAGTGGCACTTATCTCAATCATTCCACATACTTTTCCCAAGGCGGTATGTTCCCTTTCACTGCTGTGTCGGCCAACTTAACGGGACGCTTATTTCAGAACCAATATACATGTTATTTTATGAAAACTAAATTCAAGTTATAAAAAATCAATGTGGCAATTTTCATCGAGTCAAAAATTACATAAAATGTATCAGTGCAATTTAAACAAAAATCAACCAAATTAAAACATCAACTAAAAAACTTTGATTGACATACTGCATGCACTTCAGGATTTGTTTGCTCTTCACAAATCACCTTTCGACCAGCAGCACATGGAGTAAGGGTCCAATCTCCGATCATAATAATGTCGGATTTTCCACGCTACTAGCGGTGTATCGGTGTTTTTGTGCGTCCGTATCGTCTACACTCAACACCATCAAAAGCAAGATATATCTTGCCGATATGCCAGACTGTTATGCATTTAAATGCATAACAGTCCTGGCATATCGGTATACTGATATTGGCATATTTATATGCATTTAAAGATATGCCGGATATATCCGGCATTTGGACGTGATCGGAGTGACTTTACCTTTCGGAGTGACCTTTGGACGTGACCTTTACCAGGGGCGTCAGTTTCTGAAAATGATTGGTAGGGCCTAAATGCTAACTTTATAGATTGTAATGTCATTCTTACCATGCACCTCCAGGCCCAATGTTAAAATGTTAAATTATTGGTAGGGCCATGGCTCTACCAGGACTATAGAAAACGACACCCTTGACCTCTACCCTTTATACTGACGGCCAGAGGCAGCCAGCCAGAGCGAGCTTCATGCCGCTCCCCGATCCAGCATGTGCGGAGCGGACAGTAGCCTACGTGACCCTGTAGTGAAACCGGCAACACGCACGAACCGAGTCACCTCTAGGCATGCTGCAAGCGAGCATAGGCCGTTACCCTGGTGATTTTATTCTACGGTTGCGGCGTTGCCGATATTGGAGATACTGTAGATTGCTCAATATAGATTGGTTGTATTGTTCCTTTTGACCGCAAGCGTTGCATAATTCTGTTGTGACCTCGGGGAGTTAACTGACATATCCCCGAACATTGCCACCACCATGAAAAGAAACAGTTATATCATGTAACTACCGATGAAGTTATCTACACTCTCAAATTAGTTTTTAGCTTGTGCCCATGTTTTGCATTGGAACACATTGTTAATGATGAAAACAAGTGATAGGACGACAGGCTGCTTGGGGATGAGCAATGGCAGGAGACAATTGTGGAGGAATGTAAGGCGAGTGTGATATAGAAAGAAAGGAACATACTGAAGTTTGGTTCATTTTAAGCAATACATATGTTTGTGCTGATTGATGTGACGTAACAAACGTATGTTTCAAGGAATTTACAAGGTTTTCGGTATTGAATACAGTTGTTCGACAGTCAAGCATGCTAGTGATCCCAAACATGAGCAAAACTTTTTTTTTATCTCACTTACATTTAAATACAATCATTTTAATGACACTGTGAACTTCAAATAAATCACTGTGCTTAAATATTGCATACATTTAGCGAAGCTAAGCACATTAACGATTAACTTTGATCTTTTCCTCGTATTCTATAGGGTTTTCAATGTTACCTACCCAATTTCTGATAATCGCATGTCCTGCTTCTTCGTTTTCCTTACAACGCATGCATTTAAAGGTAACTCTGATGTCAGTGGCTATCAAAATTAAAGAGAGATAATATGCTTTAATATTTGCTTACGGTATTGCCTTGCTATGAATCGTAGATAGTAGCATTAGCATAGCTTCTAAATAGCATAATTGCAAAGTCTTAAATGCACATTTCCTCAGACGCATCCGTATCTGATTCGTAAGCTAGCTAATCGTCAGTTTTTCGTATATATACATCCGTCTCGCTTTGTGTTCTTTTCACACCTGTAAAAAGGGAAACGGGTCCCTGGCTTGGTACCGCACGCTGACTGGCAGAATGACGCGACATGACCAGCTGACTCGACGTCCCCATTCTTGCCTCACCTTGACCTCCGCGATGCCATATAGTGTGCAGATGGGGTCACTAGCGACTGAAGGTTCTGCAGTCTGCGGCCAGTGACTGTTACCATGTCTATATGTTATCAACGGTGACGTCATGATTATGACGGTGACGTCGACTATTTTCAGCTGTTATCAGATAAGGCCACAACTACAAAGGTTTAACTGTTAAAAGGCCTTATGTGTCGACTCGGTTGTGTCAGGACAATTTCGACGCCAAATTAATTCGATTATAGATAAAAATGCAACCTTTTGCAAATTGCAGGTCGATTATGAAAAGTAGCGTAATTTTTATGTTTAAATTTGTCTTTACCTCCGTCGTATGGTCGACTCCACATCTACCCCTCTTCTATATCTATAGATCTTCTAAACAAGGAGCACCATTATGCTTGTTATGTATCATCGGAAAATGTAAAACAAACATTGTTTAGCAGCTTCAGGTTTTCATTAAGCCATGAAGTCTGACCCATCATGGCAACATCACGTTCAAATGATAACCTAACCAGTCACAGTGCGGGTCCGACTTTTTCCTTATGGTACGTTTGTGCTTCCAAACAACCGCGCAGACTTTTTGGAGTCGAACGCACGTATATCTGTGGGCTGCTCTTTGTAGGCTCACCGGGGTTTTCCAGACTCCAGAACGATCAGTCCATTCCTCCGGTCGACAGTTACTCACCACAGTTGCGAGTCATTTGGAGCCCGAGCTGGCGCTAGACCGGCGCGGAGTTCCACCGGGACTGGTATCGGGCCTGAACTGACTAATGATGGAACATACCGAGCGCACCATGGCACCATGTCTAACCAATACCATGGCAGGCATACGCGGCATGAATTCTGTGTGTATCGCAGTGTGTGGTCCATTGTTCCGTTCTGGGGGACAGTGCAACGGCCGGCATCCGACAAGTTCTTTCATGCCTTCAGAAGATCCGTTTTGACATAGTGTACGACCCCTCAATTTGACTACGCTGAACTAGCCTAGACGGTAAGGGTGCTTGATAGCCTCAATGTGCTTAAGCGCCCCCCCAAAAAAAACACTTGTTCTGTGCTAAAGTATATGCCCCACTCAGACCTAGCAGTGCTTCAGTAATGATGTCTATGACGCAAATAAATAAGTGGCGAATGCGTTATGTATTATGCTATTTTGCAACTTTAGTTAACGCATTTACTGTGAACCGTAGTAACGTAAGAGAGATAAAGTCCACCTTAGAGCCTATCTTTGCAAGGCATTACTGCTGTAGGAGAATCCGTTATCTGTTTTACTAATTATGCCAGCTTTTATAGCAAAATTATAGCATCTTCTCACCACATTTGATAGCATGTGCATAGATACAGTTAGACCGGATTTGACACGAAAATCAGGCCACTGCAGCATGAGGCCGAAAATGCATTGCTGTAATGCTAATGAAAGTTTTGCCGACGCAAATTATGCCGTCCGAAATTGGCGTTACAGCGTTTTAATAAAGCTGTTACTTTAACCTTGATGGTTATAAATATGAATAATTTATTGATAGGTATTGGTCAGAATTGATTGCGCTTTTCAGCTATATAACTTTCTAGCGTCTCGCACTCTCCGATGTTGACGGTATATCGGTACAATCATAAAGGTCTTCTAAGATAGTAAGTGTTTATATCATAGATGTATTTTAGCACTGAAATATTAACATGAAACCATTGATTTCACATGGATTACAAAGACGATACACTTCTCTTCAAAATTACGTTTTTTTATCTTTTTGCGTCCCATAGGTTCGGAGCAGCAACATTAAACGTGAAAGACGAAATAAAATCACAAATTTGCGTTTATATAGCGATTAATTTTGCACTCATCAAGCGCTTTTCTCAGAGTTACACTGCATCCGCTAGCCCGTTAATTTCTCTACACGTCTGTTTTTGTCGCATGCTGATCAGACACCTGGTTGCCGAAATATTGATCTGGGATGGCATCTATGTTTCGCGATTTCTCGATGCTATAATAACATTTTCGGCCCCTTACTGCAGTGATCAGATTTCGTGTCAAATCCAGGTCTACTGATATCTATGGGCTGGCATATGTGCCGTCTCTGCCCAGGCTGCTGCGATCCTTTGATAAGCATGTTCTGGAGGTCGATCAATGGCTGCTAAAAGTCAGTCAACATCGACCCGCGGGGCACAGGAGAGTCATATCCGGAGACAGAGCCAGAGAGGCGGGAGGAGAGGGGAGAGAGGTGGAGAGGTAGAGGGGAGAAAGCTGAGTGAAAGGGGAGTGAGAGCTGAGAGCTGGACTGAGAGACGGGCGAGAGGGCGAGAGGACGAAGGACGAGAGGACGACGAGCGCGAGAGCGCGAGAGGGGCGAAGGGCGGAGGGCGCGAGAAGGCGGAGGCGAGAGGCGAGAGGCGAGAGGGCGACGAGGGCGAGAGGGGCGAGAGGGCGAGAGGCGAGAGGGCGAGAGGGCGCAAGAGGGCGATGGAGGGCCGATGAGGGCTGAGAGGGCAAGAGGGCGAGAGGGCGAGAGGGCGAGGGGGAGAGGGCGAGAGGGCGAGAGGGCGAGAGGTCAGAGAGCGGCGACGAGGTCGACGGGGCGAAGGGCGAGAGGCGAGAGGCGAGAGGGCGGAGAGGGCGGAGGGCGAGAGGGCGATGAGGCGAGAGGGCGAGGAGGGCGAGAGGGCGAGAGGGCGAGAGGGCGAGAGGGCGAGAGGGCGAGAGGGCGAGAGGGCGAGAGGGCGAGCACCGTGACCTTTGAGGACCTCTGAAACCTTAACCCAGCTGACACTGAGGTAAATTTTGCAACACGACTCACTGGGGGCTATTTTAGCCCCTTGCATCTTCGGAACCAATATAACGATCACGCTGACTCAAACGGCAATCGATAGCCCAGGATATTTTACCGAAACAAATGTGTTGATCTAGAGTTCACCGGTGACGTCACAGGTCAGGTCAAGTAAAAACAAGCTGAACGTGTCTGAAAACACACGGTTTTGCCGTAACTATGGAGTAAGAGAGGCGTGAAATATATAGGATGCCTTAATACATGTAGCAAACATCGGAAGCTACACATGACACTATCTCTGTACATGGTATAAAGTGAGGTCATCTCAGGTCAAGAGGTCAAATTGCAGTTTTGGGTTCAGTATGCTTTGCGATGCATATTTGTAATATAAATTTTCATCCTAAGCACAAAATAATCGCATATGCAACCCAATACTCAATAATGGGTAATAGATCATGGTCAAGGTCACCAATTTTCACAATCGTAGGTATGAGTTTATGATACTGAATCATGCCACTGAAATGCAAATGTGCAGCCTTGCTTAACACCGTCTCTACATTTTGTTACTTTTTATGCCCTTTATTGACGTAATCAAGATCGCAGTAATGTATTGTAAGCTCTGCCACAAACTATGAGCTATGTGGACCACCCATTTT